>JAUYWH010000025.1:21859565-21876212 GCA_034779795.1 Ctenopoma multispine
TATATATAAACATTTGTATTAAATAGTTCACTGGTTTACTGATCCTGTTCTTTTAAAGAGGTCATATTTATTCTATCTTTAACAAGTATTCAAACATTTATTTCAGATCTCTCTGAGTGAGACACTCAGCACTCTCACTTTCTGTCCTCTTTCCTGATAGAAAAGAAGTTTGATATAAAGGAGGAAACACAGTAGAAACAGTAAATGACATATTTTTTAATGAAAATAAATGAATTGAACATTGGCAGTTTAAACAGTATATGGTCTGTATGTTTATGGTCTTTTTTGTATTTTCTAACCACCTGGATCATTTCATGTGTTTCTGTCCATGTTGATCTGAATAAAAAAAAAAAAAAACTTGCAATAAAGTTAAAATGTACAAACAATAACTGAAAACAATGACTTGGAAAAAAAATCTTGTTTCAGCCTCACAGTGCTCAAAGAGTAAAACAATGAAAATATAAACTATGAAAGAAAAAACGTGAATGTGAGGTTTAAATAACGGAGAGTCTGTTTAAAAACAAACCTGTGGCATATTACAGATCAATACAGAGGAGGACAAGGATGAAGGTGAGCAGAGAGAATAAAAGCTGCATAGAATCAAAATCACTGATCTCTAATGTAGAGAAGACGACTCTGAAGATCGTGTCCTGTTTCTGCTCTCAAGCAGAGTCTTATATTTCTCACCTTGTGTGTTGCTGTGCTTCTGAAATGGTGCTTATAATCCAAAATGTACTGTACCTGCTCACGGATCTCAATAAGACACGGTTTAAATATACGACTCTGCTCTGAAGTGTTTCAGTGCGAGGATTCCTCACCATGACGGTCAAAGCAGGAGAGAACGACCAAAGTTCTGCTAAAACTGAGACCGGACCTGGTTTTAGAGGAAGTTCATTCATTACAAATGATCTATGTTATACTATGCTACTGCTCAACATTTTATCGTGTGTGCTGTTTGAATTTGGCTGGGACTCGCTTGGGGTCAAGTAACAAAAATCTAGTTCCTTAGCAACTCTCCTGCTCCAACTTTCCAAAGAAGAGGAACCCCGACTCCAAAACACAACAAAGTTCCTTTAACACACGGCAGAAATTAACATCCGTGGAAGAACGCTGATGTGAAACCTCAGGATAAAGAAGGATTGTTTGAAACCCTGAAGCTTCTGGTGTGTTAATACATCCACAAAAGTATTCAGTGGATCCTGGACTAGTTTGAAGAGCATAAAATACATTTAATCTGTCACCCTAAAGGCTTCATCAGTTGTGACTGGTTCAGAGTCCCAGGTAGGGTCAGGCCCACGTTGTCCTGAGACATGGTTGTTACCGTGCTGTTACCAGCCCAACAACTGCATTGTGAGCAACGACCCTCCAGTAGTTAATGACTTGACAGAGGTTAAACAGCTAGAACTGAAGAAACCTTTGAGATAACACTTTAAACATCTTCAAGCAAGTGCAGGCACTACTGAAAAGCACTTGGGGATTAACACGACCCAGATCATAGAGAATCTCCCAACACGTGGTTACCACATGATTCTTCCTCTGGACAATATTAATTGCAATAAATACATTTCAGTGATTCGGTCAGTTTACAATATATAATAATACAGGAAGATATTTTACACGTAGAAAAATATTATTACGCTTGTTACTTAGTGATAAAATAAATATAATGAGGATTGTGACACGAAAAGGCAAAAGTGCAAAATCAACAGAGGGCCAACACACACAGTGGCTGTGGTCCCGTCTTTCCTCCAGCGTGGCTAATTGTGACCAAAACACTTAGTTTAAGGGCTCGGGTCCGGGGGAAAAAGGAGAAATGTTCCACTGTGCCCAGACACCAGTTTTATTTGTCTTCACTGCTGTAAGGTGGAGAAAAACAAAACCGTTGCAAACATCCTGTGCGAGGCCTCCGTTTGGTTAAATGTTCTTCCCTTTATGATAAAGTGAAAAGACAATAAATAATGTTCGAGGAGAGGAGATGATTTTAGTTCATGAACACAGAGTTACATGTTCCATCATGAGGATGTCACGAGTTCCTTCTCTCGCACATGGATACAGTCTTTATGTTCCCTGTTGTAACGTGTGTGAGCTCATGCCATGATTTCCTGGTCCACGATTGCATCTCTACCTCGAGCACTAATGCAAATCAGCACAGCAGCACAGAATGATCTAACTAAAGCGAACTGTAGAGCTGGAACTAGAGATTATTATTTTCACAATGATAGTGTCCATCCTTTTGGAACAATCAAGACATTAGAAAGAATCAGGTCCTGTGGTGGGACAGAGTGAGCTCACAGACGCACAGGATGGAGGAAGGAAAGTGATGTTGGTGGTATCTTTGTTACAGCTGCTGTGCAGTAAGATGATTGTCGAGTGCACAAAACTCATGATTGTGTCTGTGTCTGTCTGCACAGTTGAAGTGTTGTTGGAGCAGAAACTTTGACTCACAGTGACACAAACAATGGAGCACTTTTGGACTAGAGTGTTGGTTAAGGTCACATTTAGGATCAACCTAAGATAAAGACCAAACACACGCAGAAATAATATCGTTTCTCTTTGCTGTTGTCTGATGCTTGGCTTTGAATTCCTTAAAACTGATGAATTCTCAGAACTATGCAACTTTGACTTCATGTACCCACCAAAACCAATGTCCAGGGTCCAGGTGTCCGTTTCTTGTCCATATGAACACTGAAACAGTTTGTGCTGATCAGAAATGATCTAATGCTCTTTCAGTACAATTGATGGGGGACAAAATGTCATTCTACTATTCTAAAGTTTATATGAAGCAAACGTGAGATGTGAATTTGATAAAATACTGGGTGTGAAATTCTAGGCCAACATTTACAATAATAACAACAAATGAAAAACATCAGCCAATCACATCGTCACCTTGTTTGGCGACATACGACTATGTGTTTCCACAGAATGTGACACTAAAACATGTTTTGATGTTCATACGGACAAGTTTGATTAATACTGAAGCCATTTTAAAGCTAATCTGTTACTCACCTGCTCAACTGTAGATATTTTACAGAGCAGGACTAAAGCAGCTACACACAGATGTACAACTCACATTTAACCAAAGTGATCTAAACCTGTCAAAGTACCAGAACCAGAAATATGACTAATGAGTAGACAAAAAAGATGGTCTCCATGGAGCTGCTGGACTCTCGATCACAGTGTGTTTTCACATTGCTGTTTGAAAGAGGAACAAATGCGATTTTTCTCCCTGTGCCCTGGAGCCAGGCATTTACCAGGCCTGCTGCCTTGCGGCTGAACTTTGGTGTGCAGGGAGAGAATCTGAGCCAGGAGGATCATGATGATTCGTCTGTCACAGTGTGGAAGGAGGTGGAAGGTGCTGACAGAGCCTGGGTGGAGGGATCAGTGTGCTGCGGAGCCGGGCTCCACTACACCTGCTGCTGCTGCACCAGGCGTCTGTAGTGTGGCATGACTTTGCTCTCAGGAAGGTAGAGAGCCATCTCCAGGGCGACGAGGATGGTGAACTCAAACGATATCAGCTCCCTCCTGCTGATCCTGAAACGCTCCTCGAGCTTCTGCACAGGCACACAACACAGTCAGTGTTGTTCTCTGTCTCTCTTATAGACAGGTACAATAACTGATGCTAACATGATGAGATAATGTGATGTTCACAGTATAACTTAATTTTCTGTTGATCAATTTTTAAATAATTAAATGAGGTTATGAGAGAACTGTGACAAGTAAACACAGTGAGGGGAACATTTTACAGGGAAATTAATGTGTGAGCGACCTCTGAGGTAACGTGGGGGGTGTGGCTGTGTGGGGGTGACTTACGTCAATCAGGTGTTTGACCTCTTGCTTCCTAAGGTCACTGCTGATCTTAGCAGCTAATAGGATGCAGGCAGCAGACACCAGCTTCCTGTAAAACAATAATAACAGTTTAAGTGAATGTGGCATCAGTCATCAGTCTGATTTGACACCTCAGTGCCAAAAATACAGGTGCTAACACACTGAGTTTATGATGCACAATGCTCCAAACAGAACAGCTGTAAAACCAGCTGAAACTGGACTTTTCCTCAATTTGCACTTGAGTTCTTCATTGGTTCTGACAGGGGAGCTTGGTCAGGTCCAAATTCTGCTCTGTCTAATGTGTTCAGGTGTCGTTTTAATGCAGCAGGTCTCAGATGTGTGTGTAGATCCAAAGGGACCTTTTGTCACTGAAGATTTGTTCTTATGAGGAAGTGATCTGTAAAGTAACCCTAACCCTAACAGTGTGAAGGTTGAGTAGCCACAGAGACTAATGTTACCTGTTCTGTTTGTTGAGTCGACCCTGAAGAACCAGCTTCTCAAAGTAGATGAACGCCATGGCGATGGTGACGGGCTGCAGGCCACAGTCCTCCCCCACTACCCTCATCTCTCTCTTCAGACTGACACAGAGAGAGAGAGAGAGGTTCTAACATGAAATGATTCAGTAGAGAGACTTACTGTTTAGATAAAGACAATCAGTTCAAACACTTCACCTGCGGATTTTGCTCAGAGTGAGTTTAATGTGAGGATACTTCTCCTTGAACGTCTCATTCATGTCTTTCTTCAGATCAGACGGTTTGACGTATTCTATAACTGTTGTCTGAAGAAAGGAGAGAGAGAAGAAGAACAATGAAAGAACAGAGGAGGCAGGTTTGTAGTCATGTCATACTAGAGGTGAGACAGTTAATCAGTGTAAACGACACAAACACTGGTTTCCTCATTCTACGGGAAGAATCGAGAACAGTTTTCCTTCGATATCCTCCACTGTTTCCGTGTCTGTTACATTTGCACAGCAGTTACACGAGGTGGCGCTGTTGCTGAGGGGGTAATATTTTCAGTGAAAAACTCCTGGCATCAAAACCTAAGCGAGTACAGTCAGGGTGAGTTCATACAGCTGCAGACTCACAACCTTTCAAAATAAAACTCATTTTTTCAAAGTTGCTTACAAAACTCCAACCTCACCTACGGTACAAGTCTTTAAATTTTAAATCACTTTATTTTCTTAATGTTCGTATTTCTCTTGTCTGTTTCAGGTACATTATACATTATATCAAACTGTAGTGTTTTTTTATTATAATCTTGTTCATTGATTTGATGACACTCTGCACACTGAATGTTTACATGGCCTCACAGTACATATCCAAGTGTAATTGGCACAAGGTTAAATGCACATGTACACATACAATACATTATCAAAACTGTGAACTGGTAGGAGTCTGTGTGTGTCTTTTTCGTGTTTGTGTGTATACTTTGTGTGTCTTAGATGGAATTTCTGACTGTTCCTATTATTAGGGTGTGATTTTGCACTTTACGTCAGACAGCTGATACTTATAATAGTCGGTGAGATCACGCTGTGTAATGCTAACACACACACACACACACACGGTAAGATCAGTGACAAAGCAGCCCACCTCAGCAGTAATCTTCTCTAATGGATTAACAGCAACAGCACATCGTGTGTGATTTGAATTAATCTCAGTGGAGGTGATCAAACGAAGCTGCTACCTATAGGATAAGATTTGTGTGTGTGAGTATGCGCGCATTGTGTCTTTTCATACCATCCTCTCCTGTTTATTTGCTCTCTGCTAGTTTCTCCCTCAGTTTCATTCTCATTTCTTAAGATGTAGAATGTAAAAAGAAGTGCAAACCTCTACAGCTATCCCTGCAACAGTGATGGAGATACAGAAGTAAAAACCGATCAGAGGGGGACAGAATATTTTTATTGTTCTCTGAAATGAGCCAAATGGTAAAAAGCTGTTAAACGAAATTAACATTTCAACAAACAATATTGTTGATTTACAGCACAAACATCTGAACTGTACATTCTTACCATGTAGGAAGCAAAGATTAGCACTCGCTTGTGTTTCCCACAAGGCCACTGGGGGTCGCTGAGGAGGTTAGGGTCATAGTCGGTCACATCATCCACACCTAACACAAAACACAAACACACTGTATTGAGACAGTGATTGCTGCACCAGCTCCCGGCTCCTGCAGGTGATGACAGCTCCTCTCTCTGTAGCAGCCAAGCTGGTGCTCATCTTTATGAGTGTAGTTTGCATGTTGCAGCTGCCTGCACAGGTGTGAATGAGGCTGTAAACATTTGTTTCTGTCTGTGACCCCTAACAGCTGGTTATTTTAGTTAAACTTTCATTTGTTTACTTTGTCTTATTGGTCTTTGACCAATCACAAACCTAATTTTTACTAATTTCACACCACTTTTTTTAAGTACTGCTATATCAACAAACATATTTAGTCAGCAAACACTTTAAACATTAATGTAATCAAATCATTAGAAAACCAAAACTATTTACCAGGACATTAACGTTTATCTAGTTTACTATAGAAAAACAGTTTCCCCTTCCAACAACCTCCGACCCTTTAGAAAGTTCATTTTATTTTCCCACCAGAAGTCATAAAAGGTTCAATTTCCTGTTGAACAGGTCTGCACCTTGTTCTTTTATTAAACTAACTAAACAGCCTCATGTTATTAATCTTATGTCATTTCTGTCTCTAAATGATTCTCCTCTGATCCTTGTGTCATACTCTGCTCTGATGCACACACACACACACGCACGCACGCACGCACGCACGCACAGGTATATGCTCTTATATACCTTATAACTTTGCAGTGGTTACAAATAACTATGGTTGTATCGAAGTAATGTAATGTAAGACTTTGGTAAATCGCAGGACAAAGCCAGTACTGATCAACATCCCACCCCCATGTGACCCATGGTTTGTCTGTGTGTGTATTCAGAACTAGTGAGCAATGGACTTTCATCAGTCGTCATAATAATAAAACTGTGTCGATGTGTGATAAATAATTTCTGGTATTAAACCGAAATAAAAACTCTAAATTATCTTCCTCCATACATGATGAAACAATAATTTATTGCTGAGCTTTAGTATCTTATTATGTTTTCCTGCATTCACACACTGATTTATGCGATCATGTGATTTTAATTTAGAATTCTAATAAATCATTTGAGCTCTAATAACTTTAGCTATTATTTAAGGGAACAATATTTCATTTGATAAGGGGCTGATAAGTACATCAGTAGCTCTGTATGTGTTTGCTGAGGCACTGTGTGGTGAGCGAATGTGAAAGTAGAAGAACAAAACAAACGTAACACTTTGTGTCATGTCAGGATTGTTTTTCTTTCTTAAATCCTGAGCTGAGAGAGAAGCTGGGTTCAGGCTGTAAAGTCTGTATGAGTGTAACTGCAGGGAGACAAACATATGAAGAAGAATGTAGAGGAAGAGAAAACAAACAGGACGGAGGGATGAGGTGAGAACGGAGGGATAAGAGATGAAAAGAAAGAGGGTTGTTGCAGCTGTGCTGAGAATCATCCTCTTTATTTTTTAAACACACGTGCATGTGTATGTACATCCTGTGTGTCACATTCATTATCAATAAACACACACACACACACCCACAGTGACGGAGGCTGTTCTAAACCTCCTGCTCTGATCCAGAACCTTTCATTAACACAACACAGCTGTGAGTGTGTGTTTTATATAGCTACACAACATGTGAGACAGTGCACGTGTGTGTTAGTGCACACACTGATAACAACTTTATATCTCTAGTCCTTTAGTCCTGTGACATTTGTCAGGCTCAGCTGCTGCTGTATTTACGCCTACATGTTAAACACAGTGTTATAAATAGCGTGATGTTAACTTCACTGTGCACTTCCTGCCATGTACCGGACTGTGGAATAGTCTTAGGCCACTACTGGATTAGTTTTGCAGCAATGCTGTGGTGTCCGTATATATTTATCTCTCAGTGTTTACATTAAAAACAACTAGAAACACAAGCAGTGGTGTCTTGGCTGCTCTCCTTCTTTTCACAAAGACATTCACACACTGATTTATGCGATCAGGTTTTTTGTGCTAAGGAAGGATCAACTTGGCCTCCAGATGAAGCTGCCATGAATTCTACATTTACAAGATTCTCAAATCTCAGATTTTAGGTAGGCGTGGTCAGAAAGGTGATCTTCTCTCTATTTTATAGAGCTGACAGTACCATGGGAGGATGCTACCGATGAGAAAAGTGAGAGGATGAGGCTGTGGTTTACTGCAAATGGTACAGCAAGGCTGGAAAGCAACAAATGACCCAACTTCAGGGACTACTGAGTGCTGCAGTCAGTGGCTGTGGATGAAGATTAAAGACCCCAGCCGGACCCCGAGATATTTGCCACCCACAGCCAGGTCTGATCAGCCTGTGGTGGGCCCGTCTCTGCAGAGGGGGTATAGTGAGTAAAAGGCTGAAACACTTAATGACACAGAGGAACACACCTGAGGAGTGTCCCTAACATCTGTCGGTGGTTGACAAAACATCGATCTGGTGCAGAGGTCCTTCAGAGTAAACAGGATATCTATCATCTCGTCCCTATACTTCAAAATTGAGGTCACAATGGGTGGTGGAGTCAAACCGGAGTGTGTTATACTAACATATGTCTCGAATCTTTTTGGTTCCATCATTTACATAAACAGGAAGAGCAAAAATTAAGCAACACGTCCTATTCTAACACACTTCACCACCCACTGTGAATGCAACAATAAACATATAGTGAAATGATCACCTTTCTTCAAAACTAAAAAATTGATGACAGCTATATGTGATATGTGATTATTACATGTGTATTACCCAGGTCTAGTCCCACAGTGCTGTTTAGTCTGCTGGGTGGATAACTCCTGACCGGAACATTGTGTGTGCTCCTGGACACGGGGATCTGCAGCGTCAGGTCACTGGTCGATGAAGGCTTGTGTCTCACTAGAGCATTAGTGGGGTACAGGAACTGGGCGTAGGACACAGACTAAGACAGAAAGAGAGACAGAGGTGGAGACAGGAGATGAGTATATACCTGTCTCTGTGTGTGTGTGTGTGTGTCTGTGTGTGTGTGTGTGTGTGTGTGTGTGTGTGTGTAGTTGCTTGTTATCTACCCTGCCGTAGGTCTCCAGATGGAAACCCTCCAGCCCCGGTAGCATCTCCAGAGTAGTGGAGATGTTTCCAGACGAGTGTCTCCTTCTGGGCTGGTTTAATGTAGGGTCACTGGAGAAGGACAGAGGAGAGAACAGACATCAGAACAGCTACTGCACGTTCACAAGGTCAACTGTCAGTGTAAGTTAACCACAACAGCATTCTTGATGAATCATCAATTGCTCTGAACACGTAGTGTCCTGAAACTCATTAGGCTCTGGTGGACTCTGCTGGCCAGGAGTGAATCAATGAACTGATAAGAAACTTCACCTGGTTCTTACTGTCTGGACTATTATTCATTTTACCTTACTGCTGTAGAAAGGACTTTTATTAGCTACACCAAGCAAAAACTACAAATTATCTAATCATGATGTTGTGCAACAGTCTAACAGTCTTACAGTAAATCCTCCTTCATGTTCTGTTTGGTTTGAGACTGTTTCACCTGCATCATCATTGTAGAAGAAGCAGCTAAGATGCTGCTGCTGAGCTGCACTGTATTCTGCAGTAAGCTGTTTCTGTCTTTAGATTAGCTACATCGTTAGCTACTTTTGCCAATTATGCCATTACATAGTGGTCTAACACGGTGGCACAAATAGCCTGCATAGACTGAGATACACAACTGAAGTCCACTGTGACCTATTTTACATAGTGGCAGCAAAACAGCCACCGCTACACTAAACACTGCTTTGTGTACTGGTGTTATCTGGACACTTAAACCACATTGGAGTGTGTGTTTTTTCGAAGGCTGCTTTGTTCACTGTTCCCAGAGACGTGGACAAACACACACAGCAGGAAGAGTGTAGAGGGTGAGTTTGAGGCTTAGTGAGCTAGCTATGTGATTATGCTTTATTTTGTAGGTGCTAGACTCTGAATTCAGATGTGAGAAAAACCTGGTCAGTTGTAGACATGTGTGTCTCTTCTTCTTAATGCAACATCTACACTAATACTGCGGTGAAACATGTTGATGATAAACCTGCCCCCCAGGCCTTTCTTCTAGTTCTGCAATGATATGTTACTGCTTATTTTTCCATTTGGTCAATAAAAAGTCAGATATCTGTATTTCATAAACATGTGCTTCAGGAGCCTTCCTGTGACTACGAGGTCAAAGTTCGTTTCAGCTCGCTCAACTTTCTCACTTTCAGACCACAGACAGAAGTTGAGCTGACGTCCTCTGCAGGAGAAAAATGACCAGGAAGATGACGTGATGTGTGTGTGTGTGTGTGTGTGTGTACAACATAGAAACAAAAAGCCATAGCTTAGTTTCTTCCTTATGAACTGCTGCTTCCTACAGTGTGTGTGTGTGTGTGTGTGTGTGTGACCAGACATTAGAGATCTGAGGTCAAGTTGGAGGCCTCAGTTGCACATGGGAAAGTGACCCTTGACCTCTCCTCCTCCATGTCTCTTTCCTAACAAACAACTCCTCTTGTCTTGCTCCTCATCCTCTCTCTAGGCCAACTACTTCCTTATTTTTCTTCACTTCCTTCTACTTCCTGTGGCCACCTCTGCATCTCCTGCCTGCTCCACGATAAGTGTGTGTGTGTGTGTGTGTGTGTGTGTGTATGTGTGTGTGTGTGTGTGTGTGTGTGTGTGTGTTCATTACCTGAGGTAGATGCTCTCTCCATACGGCAGAACAGAGAAGGCAGCACACAGAGACCTCTTAGCACAGATCAGCACTATCCTGAAACACACATTAGTGGTTAGCAGATTCAAAGTTTAATTTATCCCGAAGCAAAAGTTGTAAAAAAATAAAAATGCAGCATTCACACACCCAATCTCAAGAGTCAATCAAAGTTTTTGATACCTGAAATACAAACACAAGTGCTGTCAGGTTCACATTGACAACATGTGACACGTGGTCAGTCATGCAAAGAACATGTACAGAAGCTCAGAAGGAAATGTTTACAGTCATTATCTACAAAAAGGTTCAGAGTACACAGAGAACACACACTCATCTCCCAGCTAATCATGTTTGTAATTGTTTTGTCACATCAAATCACAGACCTCGCGTTCACAGAAGTGAACACTCAGATCAAAGTGAACCAGCTCGACAGTCAGTCAGAAAACTGGCAGAGAAGTACAGTACTCACACAGACTGGATTAAACATCGGCCAATGAAATAAAGATTCACAAAAGGAAGAGCTGATCAACTATAATCAATGTTTTCTATATGATGATACATTACTGCTGCAGGCGAGTACGATTATTTGTCATCTGATAGATCAGAGGTTCAGTAGCATTTTAAAAGAGAAGTTTATAGCACAAATGTTAATGTCTCATTTCATCCTTACTAGTATGTCTATCTTAAGATTTGGAGGAACTAGACTTTTCCCCATTACTTTTACTTACAGTATCTATCTCCTGCCCCTCCCTCCTCTGTCCTCCCCATGAGGCAGATAATTAAGTTACATTTAATACAGTTGTTGTTTGACAACACACACACAGACACACACAGACACACACAGACACACACAGACACACACAGACACACACAGACACACACAGACACACACAGACACTGTAATGCATGGGAAAGTGAAGAGCAGGAAGCTGCAGTGGAAACAGCAGGAGCATAACAACAGATATCTGCTGAAAGTGTGAGTCCGTTGGGGATTCTGTTTCCTCCACACGTCCCTTTATTAAAACACATTTCATCTCACTGGGGGCTAAGTATTCCATAATCACAAACAATGTGAATGTCACTCAGATGTGAACTCTTGACCCGGTGATGGTAGCTACTGAGCTAAACATAGAATTACCCAGAAAACCAAAGAAAAGCAAACGTTCTAAAACTGTATGTTTAAATGTATGATGTAAATGTTTTTAAGAACGTGACCATTCAGGGCACACGTCAAGAAACGTCCACACATCCCCACTAGTTTTTTTTTTACTGGTTTGTGATACTTTTCCTACGACGGTGGAACTCTGCAGCGCTGCTGGCAGCAGACTCAATTCATGACAACCTGAATGAACCTTTCCAGAATCTAGGGGCAGCGTCGTTCTGAAGAAGTAGCGTTGTAACAGCTACTTTTCTCTGTGATGACACGCTGACATCAGACTGTATTACTTTGTGATGACCCACGGGTCTGATTTATACACGCTGCGAGGAAGAACGAGAATAGAATACAAGAAAGAATTCAGCAGGACTGTATGACAGTGTCCAGACTTCCCCTCCTGCTGCAGCTGCAGATACAATCCTTCAGGTTGGGGAAGGTTTTGAGGTCACTTGAATGTGTTTTGAGTGGATCTTGAACCACCTCAGGTTAAGTGCTGACTGACTAATTGTAGCTTTAGTTATGGTCATGAAGAGATGACTAATAATATTGACTCCAGCATGTTCCCACAAACAGGAGCTATCACCACTGATATGCCTGGTTTATAACAGACATTTCTGTACAAACACGTCTACGTTGTTCTGTAACTCTACACACTGTCAAGAGCAGGGATCAACATGCTGCTAAACACTGTCTACACCTGGACGAGGCTTTTGGCTGCAGCAGTGGAACCATGGATCTGTGCCACTTTACTTTTACCTTTAACTTCACTATCCTTCAGAGGAACATTGTCTCTCTGCCAGACAGCTACAAGCATGTGTGTGTGTTTGCGCGAGTGTCTCACCTGCTGCCTCTCGTGTCGTACTGTTTCATGTTTTTAATGAAGTGGATCTTCTTTGTGTGTCGAGGTCTGGGAGAGCCACCAGAGAGGTTTCGAGTCCTGCAGACAGACACAGACAGAGAGAAAAGGAAAATGAAGAGTTTCGTTCTCAGGTCAGTCAATCACAAATAAAACACACTAAATCCAGCCTGAAGTCGCACAGAACGCTTAGTGTCAAGCGACAGACAAAAGCCAACAGTAAAGAACCACTCGTCTTTCTAATTACTGCTCTCGAGATCAAGTCATCAAACGTTCTCTTTGACTGCAGCGTGCAGACAAATATTAAGACATGATGCTCTAAATAATCACAGAGCTTTGGGTTAATTCATTTAATCCTTTATATGATTAAAGAAATGCCGTGTTCTGCATGATTTTGTTTTTGAGATGAAACTAAAATCTGATGATTTGTGTGTGTGTGTGTGTGTATGTGTCCATCTGCTAAAGGTCAGGTTGTGAGCCAGGTCACCGCTATGCCGACCTCTGGGATTAAAACAAGAGAACTCTACATGAAAGCAGGCCAAGGAGCTCAGCTCGCTGACATCACTCCACTTACATAACATTACTCACGCACGCACGCACGCACGCACGCACGCACGCACGCACGCACGCACGCACGCACGAGTTTGCACAAAGTATAATTGCATGTGATGCACAGAGGCACATGTATAATCTCACAGCACATAAACGCACTGAGCACATTCCTCACACAGCCTTCAGCATATATATGCAGACACACAAAGATGTTCTTCATATCCTCAAATCATTTCTGGGAGCCTTATCAAATCAGAAGCTAGGATTCACTGTACTTTATAAAAAAAAAACACACACAAACATTTTTGTGTGTGTTTTTTTGGAAATTTTGTATGGTTGTGTTCAGGTGCTGACAGCGCAGGGTTGTGGTCAGGGAAAGATTGTGGACTCACTGAATAAAGAGAAATCTAAAATAAATCACTTCACTCACATTTGCTACAAGAAAACCCCAATCTTTCTCTACCCGACACTGGACTCTGGACTCAGGTCTCTGGTTTGTCAGTTCTGCACATTATCTGACCTCCATGCACCACGACTGCCTCCTTTCAGCACACTTTCCATCAATAAATGCATCAGTTGTTGTAATTAGATAATCACGTTTGCAGTTTAATTGCATAGAAATGTGTATGTTATGTTTTAGATTGACGTGTACTGTTTGTATTAAACTGCCTGATTCTTTTTCTGTACAGCAACATGTACTATACATGATAATATTTACATTTACAGCAAATTAAACTTTTAAATATTGTATCAAAACTTTATAAAATATTTGCAATGTATATATATTGGTTTGCCCTGCGATGGACTGGCGATCTGTCCGGGCTGTACCCCGCCTCTCGCCCGAAGACAGCTGGGATAGGCTCCAGCAACCCCCGCGACCCGAACTCGGATAAGCAGTAGATAATGGATGGATGGATATATTGGTATCTCCGGGATTTTATGAGCATTATTTTTGTAATTGTTGCTGCCTAAAGTATCTGATTTTCAAAGTATGTTACATTATTTTTAGTTTTTTTGCCATGTTTAGTGTGTCACTCTCCAGCTGTGTTTTGCGGTACAGAAGTACAGCTGCTTGTTGGAAATTGGAAATTATAACGTGTTGTAAATCTGAGAATTCTTTTTCAACATTATTAGAAAAATTTCCTTCAATGTTTCCCCTACCATTATAAAAGGCCTTAATCAGCGGCTGTGGCGTGAGGCGTTCATGGACACTATACAATGTAGGTCAGAAATGCAGAACATTTGCGGTGAAATTGCAACATCTACACAGTATATCAGAATGAATCCAAATGTTGCTGAGCTCTGCGGTGAAAGACAAAATGACATATTTTGAAACAGAACAAACATTTAACACTCATGCATGAAGCAGATTTGAACCATAAGCCCCTGGAGGGAACCAGACCTTCTGCTGAGAAACAGAACAGTTACACAACTGTAAACACACACACACGTACATACATGAATGCACATGCTCTCTCACACACACAAAAGCACACACAGCATCTGTTACTATTTTTTTATGGCTGACCAAAAGATTCTGCAGCACATTGAGTTTAAATTACTGTTATTCCTGCTGCTCACTGTCTGACTCAGTGACTGACACACACGCACACGCACACGCACACGCGCGCACACACACACACACACACACACACACACACACACACACACACACACACACACACTTACGTACTTTCTAAAGCAGATGGTTGAGAGGGATCAACCGTCCCCGTGTCTGTGTGTGTCATGCGGTTCAGATAGTGACACAGGTTCAGACACATTCTGCTCTCTGCTGGTCCTTTTACATTCCACCCACAAACACAAAATCTATTGTTCAAGAAAGACACACAGTTTCAAAACAGTCCTTTATGATCTGGAGCTGCATCATTTTCAGAAGCACTGTAGCAGGCTCCTGCAGTAACTTTCACTCAGACACACCCACTCAGCAGCACACACAAATGTTGGCTTGGACATGTACGGGCACGCATGACTGTAACTACGCACAAAAATTGTGAGTTTTTCAACAAGACCCAATCAGAGCTCTTGTCGAGGATGTCATGCTGCTGTGGAAAATAAAGCACTTAGAAAATCTTTACCCTCTTGTTTCCTAAACATACAAAGTAACATTAATCGTGACTCTCTGTGGCTAAGTGAGCATTCTCGGAAATATCAAAGACTGAATTACAGGTAAATGTCCTGATTGAAACTGAGAATCTATTTAAACGCTGCACACTTCAGATCCATAAATACACCAGTGTCACAAAGGTGAAATGTTAAACATGTTGGTCAATCAGCCTCTTGTGGATAGAAATAAAAAGCCGAAGTCAAACAGTCTGAGGAGACTGACGACATCTCTGTCAACTCTATAGACTGTTCTTTGCCCCACTAATGGTATCTAAATATTTGGAGCTAGTAGCAGCAGTATTGTGATGGTGGGGTAGAGTGGGGTGGAGTGGCGATTACATCACCTAATTTACATAAGACAACAGATTCGAATAAATTACATTACATTACTCTACACTTCATTGATCCCTATTTGAGAAAATTTTGTGTCACGGCAGCAGAGTAAAAGGTTAAAAACACCAGAAAGGAATAAATGTACAATATAGTACAAACAAAAAAATAAACACAATAGACCAATAGCATAGTAGTAACAATAACGATATCCAATTAACAAGGTGAGATAAGTTAGATAATAAAGGTGTAGAGTTCAACTAGATCAACAAGCTACAATTTGCTACATTCTGCACAGTTATTATTCATAATCAAATTACGATATACAAGACGCTGCAAAACTTGAGTGTTGATCAAAAATGATCATTGTGATGCATGGAAATTAACTGGTGGAACAAGTGGCAGGTGACTGGTGATATGAAGTATGAAAAACAGAACAGGTTTTGTTTAGTTTATCTATGGAATTTTGTGCCAGCTAACACAGACACTAGTTGATAACATAAATGTTTATTTGAAAGTTGAAAAACTATTCAAAGCCACATCAGTCATGTGATAAACATGACTTGTCACTGTTGTGGCTCTTCTATCTTTAGGACTCTGGTCTACTGAAAACCATGAGTCACATGATGGAATTTTCTCAGTGTTCCATATTTTCACGGGAACCACAATTCTGCAACTTTCCAGAATGCTGTCGGAGGTTTCGATTCTATGTAAATGGAAAGATCCCATTGGCCATTATAACCCATAACCCTGATTAATGAAGCTTCTGATGATAGTGGTGGGTGTTTCAGCTAAACCTGGCCACAACAATCAACACAGCCGCACATTCAGAGGAACACGTGTTCCTTATTACAGATTTAATCTCTTTTAGCATCACAGAACGATGACACATATTCTTTAGCAACTATCTAAACCTGTATTCTCTGTGTGGAGGCTTCTGTAAGGAAATGTATTACAGTTTTTCTCAAATGCTAAAACACATTTCACAAACGTTTCCTCCATGTTCCCCAATGTCTAAACACAAC
>JAUYWH010000025.1:21876312-21894863 GCA_034779795.1 Ctenopoma multispine
AAATGTGTTTATGATGTTGGAAAATGATGGCTAGATTTAGTAAATGTGTTTAGACAACTGGTCATTTGGTTTAGAGGTTTGGCTTTTGTGTTTTAGCATTTGAGAAAAACTGTAATAAAATCCAAATAAGGGTGCTACGGTTAGACACAAGGACTCTCCCAGTCTTTCTAAATCTGCCCCAGTAACTGTTAAACTAATGACATACTTTAACACAACAGTCTGACCAGTGGCCCATTTCCATGAGAACCAGCCTGCTTTATCTTTCTGGGATCCTGTGGAAAATTTCCGCTCTGTGGGAACGGAAAAATCTAGCGTGTCATTGCCCTGTCTGAGGAGGAGGAGGAGGAGGATGATGATGATGAGCGCACAGATAAAGACTCATACAGTAAACAGCTTGTTGACTAATACACAAGGGGGTTGAACAGCTTTGCATTTACTGTCCCCAGTCCTCCTGTATTTAGATCCCCTACTTTCAGTAGGAATTGTTTTATAGTTCTGTGCCATTAAAACTAAAGGTCTGCAAACAAAACACTAAAGGAACGTTTCTTTACACAGCAGTCACATAGAGTTTGGCTGATGCACATTTTTGCACAAACTTACAATACAATACTAAAACAACTTGTTACTACCTAACAACAAAAATACTCCATTAATGCTTAAATACTGTATAACAATATCAACTAAGTCTTCTTTGTCCTGCTGTTGAATACACAATAAGTAGTGAGAGGTTTAGTGTCCTGTTGTTACTGACTGCTTTTTTTCCCCAATTGTTAACTAGGGGTGTAATTATTCTCCAGACCCATGGTTCGGTTCAGACTTTTAAGATCTTCATTTTGATTTAGTTTTGGGAGGTTGAATGCTTTAAAATTATGAATGACTCTACACTCTGTACTGTCCATGAATGCCTCACAACACAGGATGACAATGAACTCTGTACTGTCCCTGAAGGCCTCACAACACAAGATGACAATGCACTATGTACTGTCCCTGAAGGCCTCACAACACAAGATGACAATGTACTCTATGCTGTCCATTAATGCCTCACAAGATAGGATGACAATGCACTATGTACTGCCCCTGAAGGCCTCACAGCACAAGATGACATTGCACTCTGTACTGTCCTGAACACAGCACATCAAACTGCAGCATAGACAACAGACATATTATGCTAAGCCTTCTATACTGACACAATGTTACTTTTTTACCTTAAACCTGTGGATAAAGGCCAAATAAAGACATGTTCAGACCAAATTTAATATTGGTGATAAACGTTGCTTCACTTGGCATGTAACTACATCTTTATTTTAGTATTTTATATGATTCTTTTAATAAATTTGATCAATTTTGCTTGATTTTTTTGACACACAGTGTTCACAACAGTGAACATTACTATTATCATTGCTGTTTCATGACTATAACTTCAGAATTCCAGTTCAAGAACAGATTTCATTGTGTTCAAAATTGATCAGTATCAGAGATTTTCCTTCATTCTTCTTTTCTTCCATTAAAGGTATGTCTGCAGTGAGGTCATTTTGTTTTCATGTATTGCTGTTTTTACAGTGACACAGTAAAAACGGCAGATGATTTAACTGACAGCAGGGAAAACTCGGCTGATGAATCATCTGCATTTCTGGAAAACCCTGTGGCTGAGTAGGTTTTATGAACAGTAGAACTGAATATTTCAGAATAGCAGTATGAATGGACTAAGAACTAAAGTGACCTTCAACACCACAGCGCCATTAAGTCACACAGGAAACCATGGCTTTGCAGGTCAAGGCCCAGAACCAGCTGCAGACCCTGTTTTCAGGGACCAGACCGATGGTTTTGTCTGGGACACAGAGTTATTTTATTTAGTCTGAATTATGTACAAAATCAGAGTCATGCTAATAATAGCTGCTGTTGTTAGAACTTAAAATAAACCAGTGCAAACATGGTGTCACGATACTGTAGACTTAAAATGTTCTGTCCTCAGTTTTCATTAAGCTGTCTCCTTTTAAAGTTTGTTGTTTGTTTAGACTTCTGTCACAGACGTTTGCACCTGAGGGTTTGGATAAGGTAGGAGCAGAAATTTAGAAATCATGCTTAGGGTTCAGTCAGGAGGTCAGACTTAAATTGGCATAACTGTAGTTCAAAATGATTACACCAAACAAATAAATAGATTCTTTTAGAAAATTGAAACAGGTCTTTGTCAGAAAGGAGCATAAGGAACACAAGAAGAGAAGAGCCACACTACACAAGCATTAAATTATGTAAAAATAAGTTCGGATCGAGTATCAAATATAAAACTTGGGTCTGGTTTGGCCACCACACCCTCAGGCTTGGGTTGTCCTCGAACAGAATTTACTGACGTAGTTCTACTTGAGTCAAATAAGCTTGTGTATGGGTCTTTGAGAGCAGAATGCACCTGTATCATCATTATCGTATTTTTTATCATATTTTAACTAGCTTGACAAAAGCTGCTAAATGACATATGAAATTAAAGCAGTGAAACAAAGGTTTTATGTACATTATGTACCTGCACCACCCTTTCTCTCATGCCTCCATCTCTCAGTGCTGAGCTGTTGAACGGTTTGTCACAACACTACAAAGAAAATGTCTGATGATTTAAAAGTATGAAAAACACTTTCTGCTCTTCAGTAGGATCTTATTCCTTCATCTGTACTTTTCGCTCTAAAAATATCCACTTTCTTGTTCAAATGATAAAAGAGGTTATGGCAGGCATCACATTTTTCAATGACAGCTACAGTCAAATCTATTCTTACAAAACATAAAAATGAAATTCTTCTCAGCCAAAATCAGACAGGATCTCTTTGCTAAAATAACTGACCCATCATTGTGTCATCAAAAGTCAGCTATGTATATTTCTGTTCTCAGTCCTGCTGCATCCTGATCCCCCCCCCCCCCCAAGCATTTGTTGTACGTTAACAAGCTGACAGCTGCTTCCTCCTCACATCCAGCTTCCAGAGATCAGAGGCTTGGTTCAGCTCAGTGGTGTCTGGACACACACACACCAACGGTTTATGTCAACACAAAGGCTTAATTGACTTGTGCAGATCTCTTGCTCTGCACCGACAGTAATCAATATCTATTCTTAATACTATTGATTCTGTTGGTTTTAAATCAGTTTCTTCTTCTTCATACACCTCACAACTAACAGTAGTGATAATGACACTTGCGTGGCTGTAAAAGTAGAGGAAGTGAGATGTAAACTGTAGTGCTCTCTCACCCTCACTGACCCCATGTCTCTCTCCCTCTCTTACTGTGTGTGACATCACTGAGGCTTTCAAATCTCCCTAACGCACACACACAGAGCTTTACTTAAATGCCCCCACGCTAAATCCTTACCACACACACACACACTGACCAACTACCAACCATAGATTAAATGTTCTGTCGTCTAAATCCTTGTCCTACACACACACACACACACACACACACACACACACACGCACGCACGCACACACACGCACACGACAGTGAACAATCTGTCCACATCTCTGACACTGACTGAAGGACACTGGACGTTCCACAGATTGCGCTACTTGGACCTCTAACTGAGACACACTTGCAGCAGGCCTGCTGTGTGTCTTACATCAGCAGATTGACGGACTCCTCCTGCTTCTCCTTCTGCCTGATTTACCAAAACTCATCCCTCATTTTTAATCCTTACTCTCCCAGTCCTCTTCTTTCGTTTTCTTGGCATTACACTCGGTCTCTCTGGGAGCTCCAGAAAGTGGCCGTGATGCTTTAAATGTCAGGGGAAACATGGCTCCCACTCGCTCCCACACTTTATATTATCATTTTTGTAACATTACTACAAAAGTGATAATAAAATGTTACTTGATACAAGGTACCTTTTCTTGCTAAAGCTAGTAGATGTTGGCAACTGCTGTCATGGAGCAGAGACTGAAACAGAGTTAAGTGGAGAAATATGACAAATGAAAACAGTATCCTGTCAAATGGAAGAGAACAAAGAACAGAGGGAATTATGCATCCTTAAGTGAGTCTAATGTGATTTGACTCAATGTTGTTTTAACCTTTAAGTTTATCACCTTGTTGCTGCTTTATGCAATTGGTTCTGGCCAGCTTAAAGTAGCAGGAGAGAGGAATTGCAGAAGAAGATGTTGTAGCAGTAAGCAGGTGGGGAGCAGGATAAACGTGGTATCATATAAACCATATGTGAACGATATTATATTCAGCACTTGAATGATTAAAAGATTATGAACAGATGATATAGCCGTGGGGGTTTTATTTAGTGTTTCCCACTTGCAACTGTACTACTGCTGAAAAAATCCTACGGGAAACATTGTACGACATAATACAAAAATGTACAAATTACACCATATGGTCTTGTGATTTGTATTAAGAGGTCTCCTTACATCACATACATATATCGAATTGTAATACCCACATCTTGTATCAAACTATATCAAGAAAAAAGCATACCTCACCAGAGCTGATGCTGACACACAGCTCAAGCTCCGCCTTCTATGAAAGCACAGTTACTTAGTGTGAGACCCACAGACAAAGCAGGGCTGGTTACGGACGTGAAGAGCAAGACAAAAGAAAAGAAAGAATTGGCCTTTATATGCAGGGTTTACAGGTAGCAGAAACAGTTATGAGCCTCAAACATGTCACTTATTTGTGCATGTACAGTGTGACAGCAGTTACCTGTTGTTCTTTTCTCTCTCCTCTTTCCACTCGCCCCAACCGGTCGAGGCAGATGGCCGCCCACCCTAAGCCTGGTTCTGCTGGAGGTTTCTTCGTTAACAGGGTTTTTCCTCTCCACTGTTGCCTAGTGCTTGCTCAAGTGGGATTGTTGGGTTTTCTACAAATATTCTGTATATATATATTTATTCTGTGTAAGGTGTTAAACCTTACACTGTAAAATGTCTTGAGATGACTTGTGTTGTGATTTGTCGCTATATAAATAAACCTACATTTAATTAAATTTTTACTTTTGGAGTTTATCAGGCATCAGCTGCTCTCTTTACTTCCTCCAGGCAATATAAGAAGCTTTGAGAACTCCTACAGAACCTGCGACGTTACTGATAAGCCAATTTGCGCAGACAATCGTCTATCCCCAATGTCAACTAGAGAAATCCTATATTTAACCAGGAACAACCCTCATTAGTTATATATTAGTTTGACTGCTAGGTGCATTTGTGTGGAGTCTTTAACAGGCTACGTCACTGACTCCATGAGATCATTCAGGAAACACCTCACCCACTCCAAAAGGTTCAGCCAAACAGGTCTGACTGAATGTCCATACCTATTTTACAGTTAGGTCAACAGTTTTAGTGTTTCCCCTTGGCACAACAACAGACCTTCCACATTAGTCACAGACTCACGTCAAGGTGATACAAACAGCTTTCAGCGTTTGCTCCGTTTTTCCCTTTAAGACACTAGTCATTCACATTATTACACTAAGCCCACTATGGCTGTCCCAACTGGATCCCGACTCAAACTGTACAGTTCAGTCACATACCGACTGTACCGGGTACATACCGGGTTTTTTTCTGGATATTTGTCACACTTAAATTATTCCGATTATCAAATTAATTTGAATATTCCACAAAAATAACCTGAGTGAATACAAATATAGTTTTTAAATGAAGATTTCATTTATTAAGGAAAATCTGTCCAAACCTGCCTGGCTTTGTGTGAAAAAGTAATTGCGCCATAAACCTAATTTGTGCCACTCGTAGTAGTGGCGTCATCTACAACCAAGCATTTGTGATAAATGGCAACACATTTTTTACATCACTGCAGAATTGTTTTAATTCAGCCACGTTCGATTTTCGAGCATGAACGGTCTGTTTTAAATCATGCCACAGCATCATGATTGGATTTAAGTCCAGACTTTGACTAGGACACTTCAAAACTTTAACTGTTTTTTATTGAGCCACTCAAAGGTGCTGCAGAATGTGACTGAGGTCACAAACTGATGGACAAACATTCTGCTTCAGGATTTTCTGATAGTGAGCAGAATTTATGGTCCTGAAGCAGCAAAGCAGCCCCAGACCATCACACTACCATCATGTTTGACTATTGATATTTTTTTATGAAACGTTGTGTAAGCTCACCGATCTTCAGTGAAGTTCCAAGGACAGCATCTATTTAAGTGATTCCACGATTCAACAGGACTGGCAGTTATCAGGCCTGGGTGTAATAAAATTTAAGTAAAAATTGATGGCATGCACTTGTAGCCTACAGGTTTGTGCACATGCCATGTAAGTGCAATGTCGCCGGTTCACAGGCCAGGGACCTTTGTTACATGTCACACCCTCTATTCACCCCCTGTTTCTATGTCTACCTCTCTTACTATCAAACTGTCAAATAAAGGCTAAAATGCAAAAATAAAAGAAGAAGAAGAATTAATAGGAATTATTTCAGTACTGATAGAGTTAATGAGTAGTGTATCAGTGGAAAGGTTTATCTGATTATGAGAGGACAGCTCCTGTTAACTAACTCTAAATAGCAGCATGTAGCAGAAACAAACAGAGCCAAGTGCATCATGGGGAATCCTCTGTGTAGTGGTCAGTATGGCCACCAGACTACGCTCGCAGTGCAGCTAAATAAAGCTTAATACAGCCAACAGTGTTTGAGGCAGCCTCCCTGTCTGATTTTAATAGACTGGCAGAGAAGAAAATGACAACTGGTGAAGAAAAACATTACATTAAAAAGATTAACTTGCTTGGTTGATATCCATTTTCTCCATAGTTCAGAGCATGACTGCTTGGCTGGTTTGCTACAGATCACTGAGTAAGGCTGTTTTAACCTACTCAACACTTTGTATCAGCAGATAGAGCTGAAGTATCAGAATGGGTCTGAGAGAAAAAGGTAATGTGGCTCTAACAGCTTTAGTCTCTCACACACATATGCACAAAAACAGCACAATCATTTCTTTTCTTTTACTCACTTTGTACCATTGACTTTAAAGGATCTTTTAAAGGTTTTTAAATTTTTTTCCTTTGTTTGACAACTCTATTTCCTAAAAAAGACGAGGCACTGTGACAAATGCATATGGAAATATAATATATTGCAAATCATTTAAAACCTGTATTAGACTGAAAATAGTACAGACACACATTACTGATACACAATACTGAAACTGAGAAATGCGACTTTTTAAAGTATATGCTCATTTTGAAGTTGATGCCAGCAACACATCTTGGGCCAGAAAACTGGTTGTGTGATGCTAAAAAAACATCTAATTAGGTTAACTGGCATCAGGACAGTAACATTTTCCCTCTGTGATGAATATAGTTTTTTTTATCTTGAAAACATGATTGGGTATAAAAAGAGCATCCCAGAGAGTCTTTCAGAAGTAAAGATGGGACGAGGTTCAGGACTCTATGGGAGAATGGATGGACAAATAGTTGAACATCTTAAGAATAATGTTTCTCAACTTCAAATTGCAAAGACTTTGGGGATTCTTCTTTGATTCATAATATCTATGAAACATTCAGAGAATCCAGAGAAATCTCTAAACGCAAGGGAAAATGCTGGAAACCAGTACTGAATGTCTGTGTTCTTCAGGTGATTCTATAATAAGAATTGACTTGGATGGGCTCAGGAACAACTGGCAAAACCCGCTGCCAGTGAACACTGCATCATTCATTGCCATCTCCACAATGCAAAGAAAAAAAACATATAAACAAGATCCAGAAATGCTCCTCTGGGCTTGAGTTCATTTAAAACTGACTGAGGTAGAGACTTGTGTTTATTGTGAGAGAATGTAGTTTCAAATGTCCCAGTAAAAACTGATTTTAAAAAGCACGCAAACACGAGACTGAACTAAAATAAACCAACTCAACACGTTATTCATGAAACGTGGGTATTCTAACGGGAGCTGCAGAAGTGACTTTGAGCACGCTGAAGTTGAGAAATTCAAACTGTAACCACAGCAGCCTAAGTGTGGACATCACCACCCAAGTGGCTTCACTCATTAGACACAGAAGCTAAACTGTTGATAAGTCTCTAAGTGACTGTGTGTCTTCACTCAGCCTGTTAATGAAGTGGTTGGCTGGCTGGTTAGTTGGATGGCACTACTTCACACGCAGAGTCTAGTTACCAGACAGAGAGAGGCTAAACAGAGCGTGACTGATGCTATCTGACGACAGCCGACTTCACTACACCAGGAAGTGTGTAGGTGCGTTTAAATTCATCCATTTAAGACTCAGACAACAGGAAACTCTGCATCTGTGTGTTCTCTAGCTACAGCACTTCATTTACGTCCTCAACACGTCATCATTTCTTCTTCCTCTTCTTTATTCTACCAGCTGATGAGATTTTTGGCAGTGATGTGATGAAAGTTTAATAACCGCGGAAGGAGAGCTGGCTTCTTGCAAATAGCGCTACTGTCCAAACAGATTTCACCACGACTAAATAATTCCTGCTCATTTCGGGACACCGTAACATTAATCAGCTCAGTGCTCCTGTGGATTTTCTGACCATGGCAGATGATGAAACCACTGAGAAGCAAACAAAAAACAGGAAACAGCCTTAATTAAAAGAAGCAACTGTTCCGTCATCATGTTACACTGAACAAACCAATTAAACAGTTGTTGGATCGTGTGATGAATGGAAGTCTACCTGTCACAAACCAGTAAATGTAAAAGACATTCCTCATTGGTAACAGTGACGCTGTTGTGGAATACGATGAAGTAAAGTAGCAGGAGCTGCAGATGGTAGTTGGCGGCTGGTGCAGCAGTCTGACTGATGAGCTGTTATATGCTGCTAATTTCCCAGCCTGTTGTGAGGTGTAAATAGGTTAAGCAGTGTTTATTACTGCGAGGCTCGAGTTTGATATGCTGCCAACGCGATGACGAAGCTGATCCAGCCGTCAGCACTCGCACTGGCACAGCATGTCTGGACCGCAGCCAGATGAGTAACTCTTCAGCACCAACACTCGCTGTCACTCATTTTCTTACATTCACACATTTTTTTAAATTCCCTTCTTATTGTGATGCTGCGCCATCATCCAGTTCTCATCCATGAGTGAAATACCCAGTTAAAGAGGATTCTGCTATACAGTGTGTACAGGTCTGTGACTGTGCCACTTCATGTTGTCTGTTGGTAGTTCTTAACCGCCCCCTGAGTTCACTTCCTTTCTACAAAGCCGCCAGCTTCTCCAGCTGGTTACAACGTTTAAAGTTAAGTTTCCTATTGCAAAAGCAAAGTTATTAAGAAGAAGCTCATGACTGCATTTCTTGTACTGCACGTGGTTAAGAGAGAAATACAGCAAAACGCAGAAAAGACATGTTTGAGTCTGTGCTTTAAACGTATTGTTCATAATTCAATTAAAAAAAATCTGTTTATCTGTATTAATGTTACAGTGGAACTGTGCCATCAGTACATCGAGGCTGGTTTCAGCAAAACACTACTTTTTATTACACACTGTGATGTGTTAAGGACTGGTAATCAATATTAATCAAATATTTAACAGACATGAGCAAATTGTAAGTACTGTCACCCTGCACACCACGCATTACACGAGCACTATGCAAAGAGAAGCACCACAGGAGAGAAGCCAGTCAGCTTGTGATAAGACTGCAACTCTACTACATATGATCATTCACACTCAGAAAGTAGAACTCAAGTGACGTTCTTTACAAGGTGATTAGGTAAGACTGAATCTGACTGAAGACAATATCGTCTCGTGAGCCAAGTGTATCGTCGCCCCCCTAATGAATAATGCAGACATCAGTCAATCACTGTGTGAATTAGTTATCAAATTAAGTTTCACATCTATAAAACCTATAGTAGTGTTCAGTGTTGAATATCTTGCTACAGACTTGTGGACGGTCAGTAGATCAGTCACTGTCACTCCGGCATTTCAAATGTAAGGACCTGCTTTATCCTGGATATTATACACTGAACATCTTCAGGCCTTGCACTGTTGCTCAGACCAACTGAGGAATGTGTCAGCTGCTACTTATTCTCTGACATTTTTCAGACTTTAAGTAAAGACTACATAACCAAGAATTGTAAAAAAGACCACTGGATTTATCAACAAAATATATGATAAAAAACATATAACATATAAAACAATAAGAGAAACAATTACTATGATCAAATAATAATAATAATATGATTAAACTATCAGTGTCCTGCAAACCAAACCTCCACATTTATCACCTACAAAAGCTGTTTGAAAGTGTCTAAGAGATAAAAGTAAGTACTTTTAAAGTCAGCTACTATTAGTCATGTAAGTGATGGTTTGCTGTGAGGAGCCCCCACCTTAGCCTCTGTGAGCTGTGAGACAAGACTCAACTCATTTCTTACCTTCAGGCAGTGTAGACACAAAGATCTCTGCCTCACTCCTAAACCACCTTCACATTCAACTGAGTGAAGGTGATTGTGAAATAAAACTTTCCTGGATTTCACTATAGGGACGTAGTGGATCCACACCAAACTTTAACACAAGTCAGTCACACTGTGAGGACACTTTCACCTCAAGTTAAAGAGTCCTGGAGCAGTTTATCTCTAAGAGATAACGCTGAAAGCTTCAAGCTAGCAGTGTACAGTAGAGACAGGGGGAATACCAGCCACAAAATGCTAATTCAGCTCACAGAAAGGACAGGAAAAAACACAACACACGCGTGTCTCACCTCTGCCTCGGCTCTGAGGACACCGAGTTACAGCTCTGGACTGACAGCAGTGTGGAAGACTTCCGCGGTCCCAGCGGCGACGGCAGCAGGCTGCTGTTGGACGGAGACGGCGAGAGCAGGTTACTGTTCCCCGGAGAAGGACACGAGCCTCTGCGGCACTCCAGCAGCACCTCCGCGCTCCCCGCGTCGCTAAACTCCGTGTCCGACGGCAGGACGAGGATCGGCGGGACGCTGAAGAGTCCTGTCCTCGGTGCCGAAGAGGGATTGACGTTCCCGCTGCTGCTGACAGTCGCTGCCCCGTGGCTGTTACTGTAGTTCATCTCCGGGCACAACCCAGCAGCAGCTGATGCTGCCGCCGCAGAGCCGGAGTGGGCTCCCTCCAAGTCGGCGCCCTTGTGCTGGTGGCTTCCTCCATGCTCAGCTGAATTACTCTGCACTGGTCGCCCGTCCAGAGAGATGTTACTAAGAAACAAGAGAGCGGCTTGTCTCCGGCGAGAGTTCTCCCGGTTCCTCCGGCTGTGTTCCCTGTTAGTGTATGTTTTCGTGGCGCCGTGCTGCCCGCAGGCAGCAGCAGCCGCCGCCATGGTCTCCGTCCCACTGAGGAAGTCAACTGGAGGATCAGCTCGAGACCAGCAACTGTCAAATCCCTTTTACCGGGCGCGAGACCGCTTGACGCCCTCCTGCTCTCTCATTGGTCCAGAGGAGAATGCGTAATGACGTGTAGCGGCAGAGCCTTCGGGGAGGAGTTTGGGCACGCAGTAAACAATGGGCCTTCAGCCTGCTGCGCTGTTACAGTACTTACACTGCTGTTACAAATCGCATTGACAGCTACCCAGCATAGGAGCATCGATTCCAGTATTCACATTCTGTAAATACACCACCACAACATGCGTACACACAGGAACGACCAATGAAAAATAATATTTCACATTTTCCCAGCTGAATAAACAAAAAAGACATAAATATTCTTAAGATATTATCATGCAACAGAAAGTACCACATGGTTTCAGTGTGACTATTACATTTTTATGAAATACATGACATCATATTACTAGTTAACATTGTTGTATCATGAGTGTATTATGAGTCTTCTAGGCAATCAGACTGGAAACACTCAGCATTCTTATCTATTAATGTAAAATAAAGCTTCTCTGTCAGAAGTCTGAATCACCTAACCTTTAAAAAAGCAGCAGCGTAGCATTCCTAATATTGCTCACCTTACTGAAAGCTGCAATACTTAACCTTCTATGTTTTTTTTAATAGAAGTATGTTCCAAAACCTCTTCTGTCAAAATCTTGTTTAGTGACTCACTCTGATTTCTGCCAGAATAGTAAGTTTTGCAGCTTCTTGTATTTAGTAATTTGATAGAGACTAACACCAGTGGGGCTGTGCGGCAGGTGCAGGTGGAGCAGGGTGATTTCAAGTCTTATTTTTGTGGTAGCTTAAGTTACATATTGTAGCTTTAAATATGCTGATGTTTCATGTAGAGTGTCCACCTCACTTACATAAACTGGTGCGCCGTTCTTATGTGAACTAGTCATCACAGAGGAGATTCACACATGATGCTGAGAAATTGTAGGGGTTACGCTGTAACCCTGGTTTTCTAAGTGAAGAGACTATGTCTTCACTGTGATACATGTAATGATACATGTAATGTTGCACAATTGTGCGTACAACCCAATATGTGGACACTCTGTAGACGTCAGGTGTTCAGCTGCAGCAGTGATAATTGTTAAATGTTATAATGCTTCCACAAAACACTAAACATACAAAAACACTCAAATACCCGAGAGAGTTTGCAGGACAGCGTACTTAGGATCCTAAAATGTACGGCCAGTTATGGACTGTAACGACTAACAGTTTGAAAAAACTCTTGAGCAAAGTGATTTCTTTGAATGCATCTGTTTATTAGTCTTGTTTACAGCATGTTTTGCTTATGTGAAAGTGGGCTTTCCATCTGCTGTACATCACGCACATTGTGTGAAAGCATGGCCTGCAGTCATAATCACATCAATTTCCATTCTGAGAAACAAAGCACTAGGAGTTTGTTATCGTACACTCACCCCCTGATCCCCAACATCTGGAGAGCAACAAATGAACTACAACTGACCCTCCAGCTCAGCAGGAACAACATCTGGATGCAAATCCAAAAGTGACATAATTTGATTTAGTCTGATCTCATTGTAAATTTTTTTTTTTTAATTGTATGTCATTTCTTATTTTATTGTAAATTATAGATTAGGTTTGTGGGTCTGTATGAAAACAGACCAGTTCACTGAGCTGAGGGGCTGTGCTGCAAAGAGTGAAGTAAAAGAATAACAATAAGTAATCATGATGATACAAGACTGTATATGATAAATAGGGGGAGGGATTGTGTGTGTGTTTGTTTGCCTGTTTGTATTTGTGCATCAGCAGGATGATGATACCTTAAATGCCACCACATGGATGATTGTACAGATTACAGCTCTGTAATCCCATGATGAAGATCAACTTTGTACAATGCGTCTGCTGCCTCTGACACACACACACACACACACACACACACACACACACACACACACACACACACACACACACACACAGAGGCAGCTATGAGCTCAGAGTTTATCTTTTGCTCTGACAACAGAAGTGAGCATCATCTCACAGCATTTTGTGGTGACATGACTGTTATAACCTTAATTCATGACATTTGACCTTTTGCAGTAGTAGAAGAAAAATCTTAAAATTATGTCTGAAATCAACCCAAATATTTTCTTTTCATTATTTTCCACTATTTATTATTGGGATTTTGTTTGTATGAGATGAGTACTGTCAGTTTCAACCAGGTGACAGAGGTGAGTTATCCTCAGAGGTGAGATGTATCCTACTTCCATGGTGAGACATGCAAGTCATATCTATGCAACTCCTGTATTCTAATCTGTTGAGGGTCATGTGATGCAAATGAGCCTTTTAGCTGTGTCACTGCTGGCGATAATAAAATGACTCTGATAAATACATGAAGGCAACCGTTCACAGTGTCGTTCTGTTACGTAATGAGGGTGAAGAGACCCACATGACTCACTCGGCTGAAACCCATGGCTCTCTCTGATGTTCAGTGAGACTGGCAGAGGAGAGGACTGTGGGGCAGAAAAGCAGTGCACCACTGGAAGGTCACAATGCTGCTGCCAGTATAACAGGTCAATGCAGTGGGAGAGAGAGACATCTATCTAGTTCCTGTTGTCCTACTGTTATTCAAGCCTGTCATTCAAATATTCACATACAGACACATCACACACATTGTGATGATGGATAAAATTATATTTTTAATTCTATTCTTGACTTATTTCAAATATCTGAAGTATTATTCATTTTAAATGTACTAAGTCTCACAGATACTTGAACCCTCTATTGCACAATGGGTTTCTAGCAAACTATTTTGCTCTACACATGACCCCAACAGGACAGGAGCAGAAATTTAAAAGTCATGTGACTCAGATTAGGTTTAAAAAAAAAATTAAAAATACTGTATGTGGCCTAATCCATACTCGAAAACAGCTCTTCTTTGGCCTGGATGCTTTGATTCTGTATTTTCTGCATATGATAACTTCAGTGATAACTGTAATGCACCATTCTAAAAATGCTGCTTTTAATTTGGTGTTTTGGAATAATCACAGATTCAGATTGAAATTAAATTTATTAACAATCATTTTGGTTGATACAACTGGTGAACTTTAATAATGAACTTTGACCTTAGACACTTCTCCTGCTGCAAATGTTCCCTTCCCACAATGACACAAGAAGCAGACTGTCAGTAAGTGTTAAACAAAAGTCTGCTTCATTCAGCTTCTTTTACACAGCCAGTGAAATTTTTATTTTTAGTTTAGCAGCAATAATGCATTTACAAATATGTTGTTACAGCACAGTTACAATATTGCTGTGCAGTTGTTATATGATACACTGAATAGGAAACTGTATATGTATTTAATAACTTAGCTTTGCTCTGAGTTCAACAAGGAATCAACTTCTCTGTTTCTCTTCATCCCTCCATCAGAGATAGTAATCTTCCTCTTCAATGTCGCCGTGTGTGTCCTGGAAGCCGAGTGCCTGGATGTCGTGGGTGATGTCAGTGATACGACGGTTGAATTCCTGAGATCCTGAGGCCAGAGAGCAGTTGTCATATCTGCTGGAAAAACAACCGTCTCAACTCAGTACTAACTCATCGCTCTGACATCCTCACTGAGAATGAGTGTGTTTCACAGGAAATTCATACATATTCATATATTATTATTAATGTTTCTACAACAGTCTGGATTGGAAATGCAACACAGAGTCTGTCTACAGGGAGGGACAGAGCAGACTTTATTTCTTTAAGTCCCTTAATGTGTGAAATATTTTACCAGTCTGCTGTTGCCAGTGCAATTTTCTTTGCTGTAGTCTGCAGCATCATCACAGCCTGTGATGAAAATTTTTAAATTTAACAAATTATTTAACAATTATTATTAATAATATATTAATAAGAACAAATTGTTATTTGTTATAATAAAAAACTAATGAATAACGTCTTTAATCAACTCCTAAATTTAAGCATTTTTCACTTTTTATTGTTGATTTAAAAGTCAGAAATAAGTTGTTTCCAAATTTTGTAGTTTATATATGAATGAAGTGTCATGTCCTTAAGCGATTTAGAAAAACTTCACAGACCAATAAGAAGTGAGGTGCAAAATAAACTTCAAAACTCTCCCAGTCCTCTCTCCCCCTGACCTGCCGTCTGCGTACCCCCTCACAGCTGTAGCTGATGTGTTGCTCATGCTGCGTTTGATCCGCCCAAAGCTGTCAGTTAAAATTCCGCCCTCTCTTATCCCGATACTCTCCAGGAAACTCTCAAACACCCCAATGTCTTTGTCTGGGATGAATGGACGCATGCCTGAGAAATAAAAGACACATATATGATATTTAAAAGCTGCTGCTCTACAGTATTGTGATTGTTTTCATTTTTATTATGAAGTAAAAGAAGAGAAATAATAGTACATTTATTACAATACAGAGGCTGGATTATAGACCAGACCTGTGCACTGTGAGACTGTACTGTAAAAAAAGGTCCAGTCTCCACTTTATGAACATGTTTGATGGTGGCGCCTCTTAGTGGTAAGTCACCAAAACTGACAGCAGTGAATGTTGAAGCAACATGTGCTGCTGCTGCTTTCACCAAGACTGAATCATTTTTCTTCACATTTGAAATTCTTCTTAGGCATAAAGAACAACTGTAAGTTTAGAAATGGTAATTATCAGCAATTAAAGTCAAATTTGAAATTATCCCAAAAATGTTGGTTAACTTCATCAGTTTAAGAGTTCAGTTCACTAAATGTCCAATAGATTGTTTGACTAAGTCATCATTAACAGGCCCGTCATTCTGAAACATGTCAGATTATTTAAATACACATGTCCCATCAAATTACTCAGAATTCTTCTCTTTTTTGTCACATGATCTAAATGACATGACCAAATTTGACAGTGAACTTAAATGAACATCATACACAGAAATGAGCAGAAATAAAAATTCTGAATTGTGAAATAACACATTAAAATTAAAAACACATTCAAAAATTCTATATGAGGCAGACTTAAGACCTCAACTGCCCTAAAAGATAATTAAGTTAAAGCTACTTAAGCTAGTGCTAGCAGAATATCACAACAACATTCAACTGCAGTATCTACTCAGCCTTTGTGCTTCAAAACATCTACGTAACTGTTGATGGTTGTGTGGTTTGTTCTTCCTTCACATGTAAACCTAATCTGTGTTAGATCAATGCCCCCGTCTCTCTCTCTCTCTCACACACTCATTAACAGAAAGCTGTGGTTTCCTTAGTGGAAGTGGGTCTGAGCTTAGCCTGTAGTAAATACACTAAAGATACCCACACACACGCACATGCATTTCCTACCCCCTTAACCTACCCCCAAACATCACAACTAAATGCCTACCCCTAACCAAAACCTAATTCACACCCTAATCCTAGAACCTAGTCTTAACCCCCAAAATGCTCTTTAAAGTTGTGGGGCTCAGCAAAATGTCCCCACACTCAAAGGAAAATGTGTTTTTTGGAACCAACTGTGTAGCAAATACACAACCATGCATACACACACAATCTCTCTCTCTCTCTCTCTCCCTCTCGTTCCTGTGCAACATACCATAAAGACATCAGAAACAGCAAGTTGTGGTTTGCCACAGAGTTTCGGTTATAATGCTGTGTTAGTATGTATGTGCTGTGTGTGTGTGTGTGTGTTTGTCATTGTTTGTGTCTGTGCCTCTCACCCAGCAGCAGAAACTTGCGGTTGTTTCCATACAGATCCAGTAGCTCAGAGCAGAAGTGTTCAATGTTTGATCCCAATCTGTATTCTCTCAGCAACACTGCGAACTGCTGCAGCTCCACCGGACTCAGCTTGTTCCGCAGCTTCACACACACACACACACACACACACACACACACACACACACACGCACACACACACACACACGCAGATAAAAATAAATATAAAAAACAACACAAGTGACTGTTCTTATGAGTTGTGTAAGAATAGTTTCCTCACTGTGCTTCCTACATCAACATCACTCACAAAGCACCAGTTGTTTTTTTGTCTTCTGTGATCTGAGCACATGATTTTCTATAGAAATAATGTAAACAGCTCAGTTCGGTTCAGTACATATTTTAACAGCTAGTTTTTGAAATATTTATTGTGATTTTACTGGAACCCATAGCTGCAAACAGAAAAACTCCTTAATACAGTCAACTCTGCAGAAGCTGTGCAGAGTGAACACACACAGAAATGCACACTCACAGTGATCATGTACTCCTGCATCAGCAGCAGGGCAGGGTTACTGTCTCCTCCGTCGCTGACTGAAGTCAGACTGCGATGGGAGTCCTGCAGTGACAGGGAGGAGCTCTCGCTGTATGTCTCACTGTAGTAGAGCTCAAAGGCATCCTGAGAACCATCGCTGAGAGAGAGAGAGAGAGAGGGACAGACACCCTCTGCTATCACATCATGGGTGGTGCATCACCTAACACAGACAGAGTAATGGATAGAGTGGCAGTTGTAGAAAATATTTACATGTGGAGTCAGAGGGGTGACAGATGTTAGAGCAGGTTGTCTGAGGTCAGAGGAGTGAATGTACAGTTTAGCTTTATTTTATTTAACCAGGTAGACTGAACAGAAGTCACTGCTGCCATGCTGACAGAACTGCAGTCATCATCACTCTATAAGCTGGTAATGAGAATATCTTAGACAGAGAATCAGCTTAGAAAACGTGTGAAGCTGTGAACTGACAACATGTCACATTGCAGAGAGAAGTTAAGATTTATGGTTTCACAGAGGGTGAAAGTGTTTTACTCACTATGAGCTGCAGCAGCTAAACTCTGGATCATAACTGTACGACATGTCCGTCAGACAGCTCTCACCTACACAGACAAAGAGAGAGAGCGAGCATTCAACACTGTTTGTGGCTTCCCTTATTCAAACCTGCTAATGTGAGGAAGCTAGAGCATGTTAGTCTATGTTGATATTAATGGAGTTATTCAAAGAGGTCACTGGTCATCATCTTCCTCTGCTGCTTGGTGTTTTAATGTTTTTGACCAATTATCACCAAAATAAAAGTCCTCAGTAGATTAATAAAACATAAGAAAATAAAAACTAAAGTTAGTCTCTAAAACACTTTCTTTGCTCTACATTTGGCAGACATCATATGTCACTCACTCTGTAGCCAGTAGCTGTCCGGCATGGTGTGGTGAAACCCCGCCCTGTCGACACACTCAATGGTCTGATGGCCGTAAATGATCTGGAACATCTGACAGATCAGAGAGCAGTACTCCTCAGCAGCATCCTGCATCCAACCACACACACACACACACACACACACACACACACACACACACACACACACACACACACACACACACACACACA
>JAUYWH010000025.1:21897715-21958527 GCA_034779795.1 Ctenopoma multispine
CAAATGAGCCATTTTAATCTAGATTAATCTAGATTAATTCCAAGATTACAGTGAGATTAATCTAGATTAAAAAAAATTAATCTATGCCCACCACTAGTATTGTTATTAATTATTACATCATAAAGACAATATAATACTTTTGGAAATCCAATGAAATGATTATTGAAAGGCACAAGTCATTATTAAGAAATGGAATGAATATAGCACATCTGGCCATCTACAAAACCTTATCGGTGAGAGTTTGTCAACAGTTTTATGGGAGGATTAAAGAGAATGAGCTTTGTAGCCATCAGACTAAAAGCTTCACAGCATCACAAACACACCGTCCCCACTGTGAAGCGAGTGGTGGTGGCGTTTGTTTTGGGGATACTTCTGGTCAGCAGGCCCTAGAAGGTTTGCAACTAGTCTAGTGACGCAATCCCAAACCCAAAACTACTTACTTTAACACAAAAACGAGATAAAAAAAAACAAAAACAAAACAAATGAAATCACCCATTATGATGACTTTTCATAATCACAAAAACAACATACCGAAGTTAGATTGTAAATCAATTACTGATCAATAACCTCAGAGGTAGTAACTTATAGATAACTAGTGATTACAAACCCTGGCTGTGTCCAGTAGCTGTAGAAGTTCATCTCGGCTGGAGGGGTTGAGGGAAACAGACACCCAAGTCAAGTGACCAAGGAACTAAAGAGAAGTCAGAGGTGAAGCAACTATACATGTAGTCATTAGATCAATGGAGACTCAAGTACACTGTATATCAATGTACTGCACTGTACTGAACTCGGGTTCTACCTTGACCTCCTTCTCTACGTAGTCAAAGATGAGTCTCTCAGGGTGGATGAGGTAGTCGGGGGGGTAGAGGGGGACAGTGTGCAGTGGGCGGCGGTAAACACTGCCTCGATCTACTGCCCTGCGAGTGGATTTGGACCAGACTAGCCGCTTGATAGGAGAGACAAAGCCCTGGGGAGAGAGATACAGAGAGATTGTTATTAATGGACATTGATGGTGCTCAGCGGTCAGGGATGAAATAAAGTGAGGACGCTTAATAAAAGAATTCCATCAATAGTTCAGAGATATTAGTTAACTTCAGTGTATAAGATTCAGTTTCAGATCAGTTTGCTGTGACCATCCTGCCTTTCAAACAGCACCAATTCCCCCTGGTACACGTGTACATTTTCACACTTTGCTGCACACTTGACAAGTAGCATCTTGGAGAACTTACCACGGCTCCTCTGTGAATTTATTCTGCCTTATGTCTCCTGTCTCCTCATATAATCCCAGACTGACTCCATGATGCTGAGATCAGGGCTCTGTGGGGGCAATACCATCTGTACATCTGAGTACTTGCCAATAGCTAGTACTGCTACAGTACTTAATATGAATACTTAGTAATCATGCAGCATTTCTACTCTAAAGTGACTCTGGAAACAGAGATCTTTTTAGTAATTTAAATTCTAATTAAAAATAGATTGTTAGTCTCTCACATTAAACTGTGGCATCGTCTCCTCTGCTGTTGCAGCTGCTGCTGCCGCTGAGAACAGAATCCCTTCACTCAGCATCAGCATCAAAGTCTATTAGCTTCCACCCTGCAATCAGCACAATGAGCAGCATATGGGTTTAGTGGTTGAAGAGGGACCAGGAAACAGGGGCCACAGGGAGAATTCCTCTCTCCATAATTACTGATGGATTGAGTTATGTATCTAGCAAGAAAATAAACAACTTGCTCAATGTGTGTCAGAGACTGCCGACCCTTTTTTTGTTCTTGTTTTTACTGTCTGACGGCCCCTGCGTTCTTTTTCCACAGCCAGTGACAGCCCCGTATTAGAGACAAGAGCCTTAATTTGACGTTCTCCTTCCTTTCATTTCATTTTCAACAGTGGTGGATGAAGTATTGCTGTGCAACACGTGTCTGTGATGAGATGTTGGCAAACATAACTAATCAAAGTTAGAGTAAGTCTGGGCTTAGAAAGCTACAAAAAAAATTGACCACCTTCTCTGACTGCCTTCACCCAACCACATGCACACCATAGCCCCCCAACATCTGATGCTGAATCTTCCATTATCTCCAGGCACTGGAGCGGAACGGTTGCACCTTTATCACAAGCTCTCATGGTGGAGTAAACGAGGGTGAGCAATGAATCCCCGTTTTATCCAGGACACCCGGGCGGCAAATTGGTGCAATCATTTCACCTTAAATGGGCTGTGTCAACAGGGGCCAGTATGTCAGTGAGTGCACCCCGCCCCCCCCCCACCTCTGCCTCTTCGACACAAAGAGCAGAGCTTGTAGTAGATGTAACTCAATCCTCTGACAATGTCTAGAAAACGTCTCAAATTTCTCCTCGTCTGCTGCGTGTGGACAGAGGTTTACGTAATTTTACCATGTTGTGGTGTCAGTGTGTTGTATCAGACAGTTAATACTGTTATCAACAAATGTGTATTCCTAGCAAATAAAGGACTCAGCTGGATGCCACTTTTTAAATGGATAAATCAGTATAACTTTTTTTTGACCACATTCCTGCATCTCAGACCATTTACATTTGCTGATCTTTTCTCTGGTGCCCCCACAAGGGCAAAAGTGACAAAAACATTTGTTGCTCTATAGCTGGTAATCTACTTAAATCACAGGCCGTTCATCTTTGCATTCTGACTGTGATTAACACAGCTGCAGTCTCTGGTCTCCGGTAGAATCATCTGAATTTGAAGTGGAAATACAATTTACATGCAAGAAGGTTAATTTCTTTGTGAATATATGCCTCAGTGTGTGTGTCTGCATCCTATTGGCTGTTTGAGCAGTGATTGTCAGGTGAGCAGTGATCTCTGACAGCTTCCTGCTCATTTCCACTGACCACACAGTACAAACTGTTAGACAACCACTGAGACACACAGCAACACACATTAATACACGGAACCTTGAGGGCAGGAGGGGAATGGACACACACAGACACACACAAACACACACACACACACACACACACACACACACACACACACACACACACACACACACACACACACACACACACACAGAATTAGCTTGTTTCAGAGTCAGAAGGCTGTGTTGTTTTTTTCTGTTGAACATCTTTGTAGTCAGCTGAATTTTATCCTGAGGACAAAGACAGATGATGTTTATAATGAGCTCTTTTCTACGTCTTCTTCTATTGTTTTTTTTAGGAGAGCAAAAAGGGAAATCATCTAATTCTGTAATAAATATGCATAATGTCACATCCTGCCTACGTCAGTGGAGCTAGTTAACATCATTTTTCCACACTCTCCTTTTTAATTAATTAATTTATAACTTTACCACAGAGTAAGACAGTTGTCTAGAATAAATTCCTTCTTAAAGAGAGCAGATTACTTTTTCTGAAAGGTGTAAGTGTTATGCTCTTTCTGAATTTGATAAAAAAATGGAACAGGTGCATGTTTACCATTGTGTTTCATCGCCATTTTGAAAGCAAAACATTTTCCCCCATTTATGCTTAATATTGGAACTGAGCTGCTCGACAGTTTGGGGCTTCCTTTGTTGTCTTACACCTCAGTCCTTCTTAAATGAGCTTAAGCTCAGAGAGGACAACAACGTTTCTGGATCTTTGTGTCTTACACTGCATTTTTACATCTGAGTTTTTCAACTTTCACATTCCACTTTCTAAATTTGACATGTTACTTTCTACTATTTTCAATCAAAGACAGCTTTTTTCCTCTATTGCATTAAATTTTAGTCTAATCTCTTGTACTGTTTACGCCTAGCATTTGATCTTCAGGTGTGTTCATTAGTTCATTCTGCTGCTTACTTAAAAAGCTTATTAGCTTTGTCGTCATGGGGCAGTGAAGCAAAGCTACTAAGTAACTTGGTACATAGTTTTTATACTTGAACTTTACTAGAGTATTTACATTTTACATTTCTTTTACTTTTACTCAACTGCAATTCAGAGAAAACTGTACTTTCAACTTTATTTACAGTGATGCAGTAATATTAATAATTAACAACCGCAGAACATACAAAGAATTAAGAAATGAGAGTTTGTCAAACAAATCTCGACAAGACTCAAACATTTATCTTAACAACAGCATCAAATTCATCACTGTATAAAATCCAATCTTTTCTTAATGCAGCACTTAGATCATGTAGTTAGTACTTTTCACTGGAGTAAATCATTTGAAGTACTTCTACTTGTAGTGGAGTATTTTGTTGAGCAAATGTTTGCCCTTTTACTTGATTACTGCTGTGTACTTCTACTACCTCTGCAGTAAGGTCACAGTTTATACATATTTGTACCATTTCCTCCTCGTGTCTGTAAAAACGACTTTATTGTAAAGCAGTTTTAAAGTAAAACAAAACCTGGAATTGGCAAATTTAAACTTAAGATTCAGATGAACATACAGTACAGTACATCACCCCAATGAAATAATTCACTGTTAGCAGTAATTCATCTGAACTTACCTGATACAAATCAACTGACCAAGGCCCAAGTTAAATGTAAGTCTAAGGGTTTGTCAAACGTCCCGCTACAGCTAGAACCAAAGAGATCTATTGGATAACTTTACCCATGCTTGGTTGTTTTGTATTCAGGTTTTGAAAGTATGGAAAATGTGAATTTGGACCAATTCCAAGTCAATGACAAATAGTGACAAGGTTAGTTTTGGAGAAGATTCAGGAACAGATCCTTCAAAGAGGCTGAGCCAGATGAAGAGTGGAAACTAAGGGTCAGAACAGAAGCAACTGTACCTTCTTAGATTTCTTTGGTTCATAGTCCATCGTGATTTGTTCCTCCTCTGTACTTGTCGTCTATGTGTCAGCTGAGTCCTGGTCACGTTCTTCCTGAATGTATTTTTTGTTTCAGTTTGTCTTTTGGTGTCCATCAGTTGTTTTTTCCATTGTTCCTTCTGTCCCTCTCTGTTCAACTTATTTTAACTTCTGTCTCTGCTTCATTCTTGTTCTTTCTTTTTCTACACTCACTGTTCTTTATAGACCTCTCCCGGGGCCACAGAGGAAGAGAGAACAGGAAGCAGAGGAAGTGCACTTCCTGTCCGAGAGGAAACTCCACCAGAGGCTGATAAGCTCCATTCTCTCTGCCCTCGTAACACATAAACACATAATTTCCTTTTAATTAAAGTCTTTTTTTTGAAAACTTTTATTTTACACAACAAAATCACAAAACGAGCTGTTAGCTGTAAGCAACTCCACTGTTTGCTCCACTGTTCTAACTAACAAAAGTTGTGGAGATAATCAGTCAGTAATCAGTATCTGTCAGTGGGATTAGGTCAGTTTACCTGCTAGTGTCAATCAAGCTTCTATCACCACTGTTTACTAATGTGACTCTTTGTGAAGCCAGACAAATCTTCTCTAGCTTGATGGCAGTCAGTTTCAATTTTGCCACTTTTCAACACAAAGTATAACGTGGAATGACAAGACATTACTCATGTATTGTACTGAAGGACAATTTTGAGCTATGTTTTCTTTGTTTACGTTTATACTCCACTACTTTTCAGAAGAAAGAAGTATTTGCCACCTTCCTGGTTTTTTATGCATACATACTTCAGATAATCAGTCAGATTCAGATCATCAAACACATTTTAATATTACACAAAGATAACTACAGTAAATACCAAATGTAATAAATATATATAAAATACAATCTAAAGCATTACAACTTATGACATGTTATTATGGGTTAAGATGACTTCTTGATACGCATGGAGAAATTCACAAACTACTCTTCAATATTTAAAGTCGTTCAAATTAGTTCCAACTTTACCTGCTGCACCATTAAAGTGGGGTACACATAAATGCATGAATAATAATAATAATAGTCCACTAATATCACGTACCAGTCTGCAAATGAGTCATACTGTACTATAACTAAACTGTCTATATTATTGTACTTTTACACTACAATGATAAACATTATCATTGTTGTCTGGTCATTCTGAACAAACATAATTTCAGTATCTGTTTTCCTATAATTAATTAAAAACAAAACACTATCCTTAACTGAATACAACAGTGCATGAGAAAGACACAGGAAGACACTTGAATAAATAAAGATGGTTTTAACTGGTTCTCTCATTCAGTTCACACTTCAGTTTTTAAGTATGACTCACCGCTAAACGTCGTGTGACACTAGGGTGGCATACGCTATTTAGGACGTGAGGTCTGCAGTTGGAGATGGAGTTGTGACCACTGGGAGGCAGTGCTGTGACAAAGACTGACTGTGAAGAGGGAGACGAGACTGAGGCAGAAAGAAGACGGCAGAGACATGTTAGTTCTCCACAGGACACTGATGGAGGCAGGACAGACACAGACCACAGACCACAGACCACGACAAACATGAGACCCTCCTGAGACACACACACACGCACAGACACACACACACACACACACACACACACTGTCAACTCTGTTACACAGTCACATGCAGACAAATATAATAAATACTACCATTCCGAAACATAAACACACACACACACACAATTGTCAGGGTAACCACTCCATGGTGACCGGAGAGATAACGGTTTAACGACTGTCCAGTTACCAAGGCAACGAGAGACAAAGATGGGGCATTAATCTTTGGAGTGTTTTTTTTCGCTCTGAGAAACGTGGATCTGTGTGAAAACAGTGTGTGAAAGTGTGAAAGCAGACGATAAATCAAACTAAACCTGACAACAAGGATCAGACAGGTTTCCCCTAACTTCTGATACAACCCAGAGATTTTCTGAATTAGTCTGGAGTCATTCTGAAGTGTCTGTGTTTTCCAACAAACCATGCACAAAATGAATACAAATACAGAAATATAGTAACTGAAATAATTTTTTGTGCTCTTCAAACTTGTCAAACTTGTCAAGCTCCCACAACAGCTCAAGAGGGTTGAGATCCAGTGACTGTGCTGCTCACTCCATTATAGACAGAATACCAGCTGTCTGCTCCTTAGGTCTTGTATATTTTGGAGCTGTGCTTTGGGTCATTGTCCTGTTGTAGGACATATATACTGTATATAATAGCCTTCTTTCTTCAAGATCCTTGTTATCCAGCACAAATCTCCCACTAAAGCAGCTTCAGACCATCATACCACATGCCTCCACCATGCTTGACAGTGAGTCTGAGTTTGCATCTGACCTCTGACCATCTGACCTCCAGCGTCTTTGCTCTTTTGCCCATTTTATTTTTTCTGGCCAGTCTGGGATATGACTTTTTCTTTGCATCTCTCATCTTCAACAAACACTATTTAATGAAGCTGCCAGTTGAGGGCTTGTTAGGTGTTTGTTTCTCAGTTAGAAACTGGAGACTTCCACTTCTCTTTCTATTTTGGTTGATGCCAGTTTGTGCTGCTCAGTGAAAATAGCTGGATCTGACCTGTCTGGTTTAGAGGTGCAGTTAAAGAAGTCCAGGGGCATAATGTTAAAGTGATACACTTTCATTTTTGTGCTTTATGCTTTTATTTCTTTGTACATTTGTTCGTGTTTTCTTTGGATTGGATCTCTATGTCTTATTGCAGAAACGTGGCATGAGATTTGAAGTCATTCACTTTGCTTCACTTAGTCCGTTCTCTCTGCTTCTCTAGGCTCTTCTACCATCTGCTACGCATTTCCTGTTCTGCACAGGTATTAAAAATAAGAAGATGTGATACTTACTGATCAAGCATGATACTCTGAATGGTAAGACTGGTGAATCTCATTCAAAAGCAAAGCAAATATCTCTGTTCTGCTGCCACAGTGCTCTGTGAGTGCAGACATAGGCCTATTTCTTCTAAAAACTATTGCATAAAAGAAGGTCAAATAGTTAATAAATAAGAGCCCTTGTTTATTGGTGTTGTGCTGTTTTGACCTCTTGCATATCAGGGTCACAGGATATCAGTGTGAGGTCATAGAAGAATTCAGCTTGTCTTTCTTTCTTTCTTTCTTTTGGTAATGTGCACAAATACAATACACACCTGCTCTTGATTTGTTGTTTTCCCTCTCTTTCACACACACACGCACACACGCACACGCACGCACACACACACACACACGCACACACACACACGCACAGACACACACACACACACACACACACACACACACACACACACACACTGGTGTGAACTTCAAAGTAGATCAGACCTTATGATTTGGCGGTGTATCAACTCTATATCTGTGTGAATTTATGCATGTACTGAAGGTGTGTGTTCGTCTGTGCGCATCTGTGATGAAGAAATAGCAGCCTTAAAAGAAAAAGCTTCAAAAAACACATATGACTCAAGAGTAGAAGAGAGAAAAGACATGGAAAATAACCATGAAGGAGAAGACAGGAAGAAGACGAAGAGGACAGCAAAGAGAAAAGAGATGGAAGGAGGGAAGGAGAGGATGAAAGTGAGGAAAAGGAGGAAAGAGGGAGGGCTGGCAATATGAGAGAAAGAAGCAAGGAAGGTCCAACATACAGGAGAAAAAGATAACAATTAAGAGCAAATGGGCAAGAAGATACAGTAAGTAATACTCACACTCCTGTCTTCTGTCTGGCCAGTGAGAAATAAAACAGGAAGTACAAAAACTGGACTGAAAACAGAAAAGAAAAAGAAAAATTACAGCAACAGCGCAGTTTGGACCTGAAGAAAAAGAGAGAAGGAGGAGGGGATCAGTGTTCGGCTGCTGGCTCTCCGGAGACACCGACCAAATAAACAACATATCCTCAGGATGGAGGGATGCTGATGAGAGAGAGATGGAGAGATCAAAGGATGTTGATGTGAGGGAGAGATTTTGTTGTTGCCAGCAGAGGAAAAGTTGGATAGTGAGACAAGAAGAAAGGAGAATAATAAGGTGGGAGCGAATGGGTGGAGCTCCAGCTTTGGTTTCAGCTCCACCTCATGGTGGTTTCACAGCTGGTGAATTCTCAGTCCAGTAGAGTTCACTACTATTTGTCATTACTGATACATTAGCCATTCCCAAACGTTTGAAGGTGACTGCACTCAGTGACTTTCTACCTCTCACAGCATCAAAGAAAACACAGACACGTCCTGGGACTTTATTTCACTGGCAGTTCAGCCATGTTTACTACAGTATTGTTCCCATCTACAGTTATCAGCACAGCTTGTTGAGTTCTTTTTTTTTTAACATCGTCATAGATAATTTCACCACTGGTTTATTTTTCTGCTCGTTCACTCGGAGGATGTTTAAGCAGCATTATCAAAAAAACTTAGAGCACATCCTTACATACATACTGTACATACAATACACACATACAAACCACAGCAGCCATACTCATACATACACACGTCCTAGTATAGTGCCACTCTGGTATATACAGATATATAGAATGAGTAAAAAAAATTCAGTTTTTACATCTTAATATAAGAGTCATACCAAAGACATGGCCACTGAGTGAGTAAACAATAGATAAATAGATATAAAACAAATACAAAAATAAATAAACATAAATACTTGCATCAATTAATAAAGGATGATTTCAGTTTTTTAACTCACTGTTCACTTTGTCACATATTTTTGTTCAAGTTGATATATAATCAGCGCACCACTTTTAACTGTAATTTCAATGACAAGAGACTGGTTCATTACCCAATCAGAAACAGCAACACCTCCCCCACGCCCCATGATTAGGTCGGTGATGTATGCATTATCTGTACATTAGCCTTTCATGTTTGACATGACATGATCATGTTTGACAAAGAGTCATTGTTTTCAGCACCATTAACATTGCTGTGATGGTCATCACTGTACATCCACGCGTTTCACTTAGGGCACAACGCTGTCCGGGAAGTTCAACTATATCAATACCAATATTCATTTTTTTTAAAATTTGTACTCCTCATTTTTGATTTTTCTATACCACCAACCAGCGTTAAAATGATACAACAGTTTCTCAGTAGAGGAGACACATACAGCCACAAGACCTTTTATCTACTTGCTTTTAACAACACAATGCATATGAAACTCTGTAAATGTATGTCTCAGCCACATGATGTGTCTTGATCTCAACATTTACTACTCTGAACATCTTTGAAGACTCTGATCTAGACTCCATGGCAAGTTAACCGATATACTGTTTGGACTGTTATGATAATCGTGGAACGATGGTTCCTAATGATATCATTGATCACTTACACTTCTGCAGTGCATAATCATTGTTAAAAGGCAAGTATATAAATGCCTCTTAGTGACTTCATCTATCCATCACCCTAAAGTACATGAGATTAGAAATTTGATGCTTTGGAGACTTAAAATATACACATGCATCATCAGCATAAAAGTAATAATCTAAACTGTGCTGGACACCAAATGTGTTTTTGTTGGCCAGAGATGGCAGCAGAAGGGAACTGCTCCAACCTACATGATTATTATTATCCTCCGTCTGGGAGAAGACATTAACATGGTCATAAATATTCAACTTGTAGACTAAAACTAGAATGCAAATAGTTTTGAGTTCATAGAGATCTTCGGTGCCATATTTTGTTTTGTACTCGTGCTAGCCAACTATGAGTTGGTGGCCCACTGAACACTGGCTTCTTCTAAATGCTTGAAACATACAAATCTTACCATTACAGCTATTAAGGTTAAGAAACCAGTAAACTATGCAAGGAACTTTGAGCCTTGGTCATTGCACTCTCCAATGCTCAGATCCTCAAATGTGTTTTTAAAATGCACCAGGCAGATCATCACAGGGAATGTAATGCTTTTTAGATAAATGCTTATAAGTGCATTATAAATGCTAACACCTTCTGCCATCTTTATCTGAAACAATCACAACGCTGGCGTAAGTGTTTCTGATATAGACATTAAGAACTCCTACTTACTCCCAACAAATCAGATCACTTTAAATATACAGACTAACCTGAAGACTTTTATAGATAAAAAGAAAAGAAAAGCCACTATTGGTTGGTTACTGGGGAACTCTACTGAATTGTTCTAGTTGTAGCTCCTTGCTTCAGCTATCACAACAGCAGTGTGTAAGAACAAAGACTATTTATTAGTTTTTATGATTTTGGTTTTTCTTCTGTTATCTTGTGATGATGTCACTAATCAGTCATACCTGAATCCACCACTATACATGGTTTCATTTGTAAACAACACCACCTTTTCAGCAATTCAAACCTTTGTCAACATTGTGTTTGTAACAAGAAACAACAGCTATTGCTAACTAGACTAGCATAAAAATGTTTTCTGAGCATATGTTTTGTGTTTTGTGTTAACCGCTGACTAGATATGTACTCGACACTCATCCATCTAGTCTTTCAAGCCTGTTGATCAAGACATTTTTTTCAGCTACTGTTATCCTTCAAAAACAAATGCTGGAAAGTGTTTTCATGGCATAATGAGGTTGCTCATGAGGTTACCCTTCATACCACTATACATTATGTATTTCAAGAAAATTGACTTTATACGACATTGAGACTCTTATCAGTAAATTAAGCTTCTTCACCCAAAAGTCATTCATAACATAACTACAACTTATTATAATAGCTTATACCTGACAACTGTATTTATTCATCTGTACATCACAGGCCTGTTTGTGATGAGTTACAACATGCCCTATGGTGGTAGTCACTGCAGAAGCCATCCACTTTATAGCCTTATATCCAGTCCTGATTGATTTTTCACTCCTTTCAGTCCTTCCTTAGATTGGGAGTGACGGCAGCTGGGATGTAAACAGTGGAACTTTTGCAATGGCTGCTTTTGTAGCATACACTGTATGGGCAGCTGATTTATCACCTCTGTCATATAGACCATCTCACCCCAGACTGAGTTGTGAGACTGGAATGCAATGTACCAGTACCACAGACAGAACGCTTAGAAGACGGTTGCCAAATGTAGTGAGGGACATTCAAACTTTTGGCAGAATGGTGGGACAAATAACAAAACAAATATTATCATTACTTCTTACTCTTTGAATGCTTGAAAATTAAATAAATTCCTACCTTTTTGTGTTCTCTATAAACTCTCATAGTAGCTATGAATTGGTGATTTGGAGGTAAAAATATATGTACTGTCATGATTTAAATGGGCTAGATTTTGTTGAAAAAGTAGATATTTATGTTATATGTAAATGTTACTACATTTCATAGTATAGTTATATCATGGGCCACACTGAAAAACTTTAATTACTATTGTATTATCTATGTGTAACCTAAATCTCTAAAAAGACTCGATCCAACTTCTCAACAAAATTTAGCCCAGCTTTAACAGAAACACTTAGGCATCTTTTGTCCTGCAAATTGTGTAAGCAATGTTTATTGGATAGTGAGTCCCCATCTTCTATCAGTGTCTGTTTTTGCTACCAATCCAAAATGACTGCATGTTCCATGCAAGCTCTAGCAACCAGTCTCTAAACATTCTCTTGAAAGTCTCTTTTGAGTCTCGAGTTCATGCAGCAACTCTGTAACTCCATTACTTTTAAATCCATCTACTTCTTGTACTGACCGTGCAAGATGAAATAAAATCTAACACTCCTTGGTCATAGGATGAGAGATGAAATTTCTCACCTCCAATCTTAAAAAAAAGTGGATTATCCTAGTTCACTGCTGCTCCATTAACAGCCCACAGCTCATTCATGCTACTTACTCCCAGACTATGTCCTGAGGGGAGAGCCTTGGTCCCAGATTGCGCTTCACATTTTACAATCAAGATTTGACAACCTCCTTTTCTTAAAGAGTTGCTGAATAATCTGTGCCTCCTTTCCATGCTTATCGTGTCATTGGCAGTCCTGGTAAGAGAACTGATCTCATACTGGTCCCAGGTTCCTTGGTCCCAGACTGCATTTTAAGTCTAACAGCCTCTGTTCACTTAGACAGTTGTCTCATATTCTAATACCTCTTTGCTGCCCATCATGCTACTTCTGTACTGTATTCGGGGGCTGACAGCTGATGTGGTCTCCAGTAGCAGTATAGTCTTGCGGAGGCGCCGATCAATAAAGTGTGCGTCCCACGCTGGGTATCGCTTTCTCGGGAGGTCAATGCGGATCACAGGGCCCTCCTGTGCGCGCAATGAGGAGGAGGTCCTATGAAGGAGTGCAGGAGAAGAAGAAGGGGAGGGACGTACCTGGAAGACAGGCAGACAACTGTCCCTGTCTTTTTCCTTATCCCTTTCACCAGGAACTGGCTCCCCTGTGTCTTTAGTCCTGGGGAGAGTCCTTGGAGGGCTGGTAATAACCATGTCTGTTTGGGATCCTTGGGATGGGGTGAGGCAAGCATCAATCACTCCTGCCACTCCTCCTGCACCTACCATGCCCTCATCCACGCATCCTCCCCACTGTGAACCCAGAACAGGCCCGTCAGGATGCAGCCAGCAGTAGTATACCAACATGAAGAAGGTTCCTAGGGCAAAGCTGCAGGCTACAAGGCACACCACCACCAGGGCGTAGGAGTCGGAGGTATGTGGACCGCGATAGGTGTACCAAGCAGCAGTAAGTGCGACATTCTCAGCCAACGTGACAGAATAATAGATGGTCATGCGGAAGCGGCTCGGGCCCTCCTTCACATTGAACCAACAGAAAATGTAGATGATGCCCACCACCATGTTGTAGATGATCTCCTCCCACTTGGACATACAGAAGTCTGTCTCACCTTGAATGATCCAGAAAGTCATGACACACCTAAAACACAAAAAAATATTGCTAGTAACACCTGAAAGTATTCTTCTTCTTTCTACATGAGAATTCCTGCTTAGTAACAGTATTATGGTTTTTAAAATGTATACATTACTACTTTTATGATACTGTTACAAGAGCTATTCTCCCACTGCAATGGCAACAAATGAAACAACACTTGATAAAACTTTTCAACTGGTTTAACTTTAGAATGTTACATATGGCTGCTACAACAAAAAATAATATCTCAATGTATTAATTACAACTCCACAAAAAATCAAACAAGCGTGGCCAGACATCATTCTGTTGTGCTGTAAAAAGGTGTTTGCCCCCCTCCTGATTTCTTTTTTTGCATATTTGTCACACTTAAATTATTCAGATCATCAACCATTAATAAACCATTTAATATTATGCAAAAATAAGATAACTCCAGTTAATACAAAAGGTAATTTTTAATTAAATAAGGATTTCATTTCTTAAGGCAAAAAAACTGCTGAAGGTTTTGAAGTGGACTAGTCAAAGTTTGACACAGGCCATTCATTCTCGAAAACCATCCAGTGTTTAAAATCCTGCTCCTCACTTATAAAGCCCTAAATGATCAGGTCCCAATGTATCTTAAAGACCTCATAGAACCTTATTATCCCAGCAGAGGAGCTTCTCTGCTCCTTTTCTCTCTCTGTCCACTTTATTACATCATTGCTTGTTATTAACTTTGTTTCTTCTCTCTCCACTAGTTGTGCTCCCCCCCCCCTTATGTTGTGAATTGGCGCTATATAAATAAATTAAAATTGAATAGAATTTTGGGTGAATAAAAACTATTCTGCAAAAAAGAGTGGGCCTAAATTCTTCACGGAGAGTTGACATTGTCATTTATTGCAAATGCTTGATTGCAGGTGTTGCTGCCAAGTGTGGCACAACCCGTTACTTTTTCACATAGGGCCAGGCAGGTTTGGACAGCTTTTTCCCCATAAAATTTGTTTGATGATCTAAAAAATGTAAGTGTGACAAATATGCCAAAAACATAGAAACATGTACAGTAAAAAAAGCAAAAAAAATGTTTTTGAAAATGTACAGTAATTTAACATAATGCAGTACAAGTGATTTACAGTATATATTACAAAGGTATAAATAGATATTCCATTCCAAACAATGAAAACACCAAAAGCATGAAGAATTAGAAAACTCATAACAAACCACATTCTTTCAGCACCTATTTCAGCACCTTTATGTATAAATAATCACAGTGAGTAATCTATAATTTAACCATTACTAATTGTCTCTCCTTGGGGGAAGAAACTGTAATGATGTTGTGGTTTATTGTGACCAGACAGCTGTGAGTTCACACAGTTAATGAGTGCAACTGAGCTAATTACAAGGCTTAGATGTTTTACAGTGTTTTCTTATTTACTTAAGAAAACTATACACTAAAAAACACTGCCATTTACAGTAGTGTGCAGCAAATATTGTCATAGTCTTGTATGACACTTTAAAGGCCATTATTCTGCATACAGACTGCTGAATAAGTAATACCATGTTTGCTGTTGAGATACAACCTGACTACAACGTGTGAAATCTCATTGCAGCCATTCAGTGGCTGGGTAATAATTATAGACTTGGGCTACACATCTAATAAATATAACATTTTAATGGTTAAAGGTTATTGTAGTGTTTTTTTTTCTTATGAGTAATAAAAACATGTAAGAATTCATTCGCACCAGTGGCTGACAATGAATATGCCAAAGTAGAGCTGGAAGACGGAGGCGAAGAGGGCAAAGGCCACGGTCCTCGCCCCGATGGTGAAGAAGTGCCATAGCATCTGTGCGATCATGGCCTTGTAGGACATGGGCAGCTTGTCATCCCGAGAGTCCCGTAGAACCTTTTGGTAAGAGGCAATCATCCAGGCCAGAGAGACCAGAGAGGCTGACGCTGACAGACCTGGAGAGACATGTGAAGAGACAGATCTATCTATCTATCTATCACATATTGCATTTGCCTTCCTCCACATTAGCCACTGTCACAATTTCTTCTAGTGCAACCACCTGGTGGTGCTAACCACTACCTACAGCAACACGGAATAATACTTTTTGTCCATTCATATGAACCTGAACCAGTTTCTACTAAAGTTAAAATGATGATTAGCCTGCACATGTTGTACCCTCTGCAAGCTCCCAGAGCAGAGTTTAAGACATTAAACATTCATGTGTGTTAATCATGCAGTCATGAAGTACATCAACAAGGCATTCAAATTTGAACACGGACTGATTTTGCAGTCTAATGTAATTTTGATTACCCTACTTTAATAACGTTATCAGAGATAACTTGAATATTTCTCTCATGTAGAAACATCTTATATAATATTTTTTTTATAATATGAACAATATAAACATTTTAAATTGCTTCACTGCCTTTAGATAAATAATGATTGGGCACTTTCTTTTTGTCTCTTCATCCTGTCGTCTCACTTTAATGTTATGTTATAAACATGTTTCCAGAATAACAACATTGTTCTGGACAAGCCATAGACAAAGTCATGATATTTACCATTTCAGTCATTTACTCTGCAATGACAAAGAAATGTTGTGTTTGTTAAATCAGATGTCTACTTTCTACAAATTTGTTGGAATTGTATAACTTTGTATCATACATGTGCAAAAAAAAGCTGATCCTTTATGATGCTGATGACTTTATACGGTACACTGCCTTCTTCCTCTGATGATGCCTACAGTGAGATCATCACCCTGACAGATTGTACCATTTTTGGGATTCGGTGATTTTCTGTTTGATTTGTCACTGTGAAGATTAAAAGGCCGACTTGATTTATGCAAATGTAGCTCATAGATCAGTGTGGACTGGGGTTAAAGTGGGCTAAAGTTGAAAATAAAGGTACTTTTTGGACAGGTAAGCTCTGACTAATCCATTTAAACTCTGTGGGGTTTCATTGTGTAATTTTATATAACCTGGTACAGAATGATGCAATTTAACTTAAAAAATTTAAATATTAGCAATAAAATTCACTAGAAGCCTTTGTCCTATTTGTAGGAGGTTGCTGTTATGCTGATTTGGCACCTGAATTTATCCCAGGTAAACACTGGTCAACGTACCTGATGCAGAAGGCGTCTACACTATCTAAACTTTGAACTTTCATCCATTATTGAAGCTATAAGCTGTTTACACTGAGGATCATAACTGAGTTGTTGTTGTTTTATGCTGACAGCGGCTCAGCTGTTGGGGCAGTCATGCTATTCAATTCCTGGCCATATGTTAAAGTGTCCCCAGACAAGACACCGAACCCTCAACCTTTCCCCAAGGTGATTCATAAAGTATCAGTTATTATTATTATTATTATCATTTTATGCTCTCTACCTCCCTCTGTCTAAATAGCAGTGTGACAATGTTCTATCTCTGAGCAACATTCAGATCTGTGCTAGAATTTAAGAAAACTGTTCTTTTTACACAACTGACCACTGTATTCTTATAGTGAAAGATAAATGCTGAGACACTGGATTTGAATTTCTGGCATTGTCTTAAACTGGTTTTCGTTTTACCTGGATAGTAATGCTGATTTTATGCTGATGACACACAATTATACCTTTCACTCTGTCCTACATAAACGTCTTGCTCACATCAAAAACTGGAGGCAACCAAACTTACCAGAACGTACTATCACCATAGTACTTCTTATTATGACGCTGTTGAGTTGGTATAGAACTTGACTCGAGCTTAGACTTTAATTGTGCTACTTAGCTTTCCGAATTATTTTTAACAACTTTAAAACATTCATGTTACATGTATTACAGTACACTCACCAGTTCAATTTAGCGTTTGAGAGGCAGCTCGTCATTCAAACCTTCTGTTGAGATGTGCACTGTAACATGATGGATCTTTTCTTGGAACCTACTGAAAGCAAGATATCCTGCTGCTGGTAGAAACACTTCACCAAACAAACCACTGAACAAGCCCTCCTGCGCTGACATTGGTGACACTGGCACCTAGACGTCAGACCAATGACCTGACAGATTTCCTGGATCACAGCTTGAGAAAATAGACCAAAGGTGCTACATGAGAACTGAACATGAAACAATGGGGAATATTGCCAGTAAGTGACAGATGCAGTTTGTTATGCTTGGAAAGCCCAGCAAATCCCAACATTTGGAGAAACTGGCACCAGCAAATGCTTGGGATTTGTACTTAACAGATGACTTGGATGATAAATTGATATCATTGATACATGATTCATTTGATCGAGTTATTAAGGGAACATTTTGATTGAGTTGGGGAATAATCAATGAGCCTTATCAGCACTAATGTGTTTATAGACTGTGTGGGAGAGTGAGAATAATTTAAAACATGAGTGCTTATTAGCAGATCACCAAAGTAGGCAGAATTCTATGTGTGTGTGATAAGAGAAGACATTTTCCCTCCTGTTTGAACTTTAAGACTTGGTTTTAAAGTTGAAATTGTGTTCAGTGTGTGTTACACGTTAAGTATTCTGCTGGGGGCACAGTGTCTGAGCTGTTGTGTGTAGTGTATTTTGGGAGGTTTTATGTATTCCCCCCACGTTGCAATTCAAATATGTGCCTGACACTTGACTTCTGTGCTGCCAGGTGTGTGTGTGTGTCTGAACCTTAGGTGTTTGTATAGTGTGTGTGTGTGTGTGTTTGTGTAGCGTGTGTGTGTGTGTGAGTCAGAGAGAACGAGAAAGTTTTGTTTTATTCATCAAAGGCCAATCTGCTTGTTGTAAGAGGTGCATGAATTAAGCATCAACTCTCCTACTGATACAGCGTCTTCCCTCAATACACACACACACACACAGTCAGCATTACTAACCATGAGGAAGTCTACGTATTCAGGAAACACCTCCAGTTTTTTGTAAGTGTTGAAACGTTGTCTGCATTTGGAAAAGGTTGTTCTGTGTTGACCTTTTAGGGTCATCAGCGACTCAGTGAAAGTACGTACTACATGACAGGCAGGAACCGGTTCACTTGTACGAGCCGCAGCAGACTGCTGAGGTGAAAACAGCAGCGAAGACAACTGAGACAGATGTGTAGCTGTAGCCTGATTCCCACAACCAGTGACTGACAGCAGATATATAAAACATTTGTTTTCTTGTATTAATCATTCACAACCCTTTGTTTCCGGTGTTTCTGCTGACCCTTAAAATTGGCCTGAACCCGGGGTTAGAAACTACCGGACTAAACTAGCTACATGTATAGAAAGTGAAACACTTATGATTTATGATACTACTAATATTCTGACTTCTGAGTATTTTGTTGAGTATCACGTTTTACTACTTTTACATACGTAAAGACATTTCTCCCGTCACTTTATACACATGAGGGTCTTTAACCTGTTTATGAACCGTAGGAGAAAACAGGAATAGGGAAGAACATGCAGGCGTCACACAGACAAGCCCTCGATGGGCAGTAGGTCTGAACCCAGAGACAGTGCTACCACTGCATCATCCTGCTCACAGCTGTCACTCGAATTGTTTTATCTGATGTGTTCCAGCTTTCCTCCGTTACCGTCTCTCACCTTGCAGTGGCAGGACTGCGTTGCCGTGGATCATGATGCTGAGCTGCAGGACGAGCTGCGGCGCAGACTTCAGGAAGGCCTCCAGGAGGCGGAGCATTGTGATATCAGCGCTCTCAAACATCAACCGCCAGTGGAAGTGGCGGCGTGGTACGTTGCTGTGCCAGCGGCTCAGGGCTCCCAGGTAGAGGGCGTGGATGTACCTGTAAGGGGGAGACAGAGACAGAGGTTTAGAACTGGACATTTTCCATGCCAAAAAACTAGAATCTACACACTCACATGCTATGTTTCAACATTTTGAACAAACAGTTGGCACTTTATTAGGCACCAACAGCTAAAACTACTGCAGAACAGAATGACTGTAAACACTGGTTTAAAGCAACAAACAGAAGTTCACTGAATATTTGGTACTTTATACTTTACTTTCAGTATCTTATGCTGAATACTAAGGGAAGAATTGTGTTGCTTGTATCTGGAGACATTTGATGATTTTAAAAAAATGAAGGGAAGGGAATGTGAGCCCACCTTCCCACAGGGTAATAAACTGCCTAACTCCAGGTGTGCAAGGCCTGAGACTTATTCAAGACCACTCAAAGTCTAATTGCTGCTAAAGGGATTTTTGTATAGTGATGAATTAATGATGTCAATACTTTCATTAATGAGAGATTTTAGTTCATTTGCAATATTGATTTTGCGATCACTGACAATAAATAAATCATGTTTTCCATGGGCAGCACGGTCAAGAGTGGTTAACACTGATGCCTCAGCAAGAAGAACCTAGGTTCGAATCCCCTGGTCAGCTGCCCCCCTTCTGTCTGGAGTTTTTCCTTAAGAGGAAAAGAAGTTAGGATAGTGGATGGATGTTTTCACTTTATTAAAAAGTGTAGATTGAAGTAGGAAATATGCCAATGTCAGTCACTTCAAATAAAACTGACAATGACATAATTTGTGCAAAAGGTAAAGGGTCAAAAAACTGAAATGCATCATAATACGTATAAGTATTCAGTCACAGCATCTCTGGTCTCTGTATAGGCAAAGCTCAGAAGCTCAACAGCATAATGTCCTTATACCAACAACGTTCTTGTTGCTGTGCACAGCAGAAATCTTTTTATGTGTGTCATTACAAAAATCCCACAGCAGGTAGACAATTTTATCAAATGTGTGAGTCCATGGCGGATCAGAGACAGAGGCGAAAGACGCGTGTCACTGATGGAAGTCTTTTTTTTGTTCCCCTTGTGTGTTTAATGAAGCGTAATAGGTTTTCCTGGTAACTGTAAAAAAACAAAAGGATAAGACATACAATCACTGATTTCTGTCTGCTGCTCCTACACAAAATCTAGGTTAGTCCATTAAACTTCAGTCAGCTGATAGACAGACACACAGAGCGCTGTCGGAGTTGGGCTGTGGCCCAGTAAGTGCAGAGATAAAATGAAAACAGTAACTGGCCCTTTAAAGGAACTATGAAGTATTTTCTGTTTATGTTTTACGTTGAATGCTTTTATTCCACATTTTGCACATCAAGCTTCTAAAGTTGTAGGATTAATCTCAAGTGACAAACTACTGGCAAACCGCTACCTAATGTCTACAGAGGTATAAAGTGTATCAGTAAGTTTTACTTGTATGTTCTAGAGGATCAGTGGTTATATGAAGAACTCAAATGCATAGAGGAACACAACAGGATCAAAAAGTGAAAGACACCTTTTAGAAGAAAATGTGAACCTTCACCAGCTGTGGGAGGAGAAACGCTCCCACCTCACCTGTCACTCTTCAGCTCTGATATGCTTTTGTTTTGCTGTTTTTTTTCAGTGTCACTGATCTCGAGACTGCAGCGGGTCAGCTGGAGCGCGCTGAGGAGCAGCACAGGGTTTTTTGTTTTACTCTGGAGACAAATATTGTTGTGAGGAGAAGGGACGGGATTGTTCAGGACTGCATCAAAGACACACTGCTGTCAAGTGGAGATTGATAGAAAAACAAAACTTTTGTAAACTGGTCTATAACATGGCTGAAGTATAAAATATGCTGCTTACAGCACCAACATTATATTTTCTTACTAATAATAAATGTGTACAGAGAATTCAGAGCTACATGGAAAATGTGAAAAAACTATATTTCCTGAGGTTATAAAACCCTTTTGTGTGTAAAGTGCAGAATCAAAGACTTCTGATGCCTTGGCCACTGTGTATATACAAACGAGGGAAAACATTAGAACCACATCTTAATATAATATATCCAGCACCACTCCACAAGAGCTGCTGCACTGGACTGCATTTGATTGTACTGGTGTACCTACTGAAGTAGCTGGCGTTCAGCATTAATGGCGTCTTCTAGAATATGGATCAGTTCACATATTTCCTGTCTGAACCCGATCTGAGCTAATGTAGTGGTTTGTTCTAAGACCAGTTCCTCCTCATTTGACTGCTCCAACTGTCTATTTGTTTGGTGTAGTGATGTTTTGAAATGCATGACGTTTATTTAACCTAAAGTTTGGCCTATCTGACCAAACCCTACCAGAACCTGAACATGATTTCTAAATTTCTGCCTGATCCTGACTTCTCTTGGCCATCAACAGGTCCCATCAGGTCCCATCAGTTTGGGTATGCGCCTTCTAGTACCAGAACCAGGCTCAGGGTGGGCGGCCATCTGCCTTGACCGGTTGGTGTGAGTGGATAGAGGAGAGAGAAAAGAACACCAGGCAACAGGTTCCCTTTCTCTTTTAGTCCACAGAACATAGCATCCATTATTTTAATCTTTCATCATCAATCATTTAGGTCTTGGTGATTATTTGAGCATCTCTGTCTTCTGTTTTATTACTTTTTACACAGCATCCTTGGCCAAGTCCCAGGTTCTGAGTCAAAAGCTCATAAGGGACCAACAAGGCAGGACAACAAGTGTTTTTGTTTTGACTGCTGGTGCAGTGAGAAGATTTCTACTTTGTTGGGATGTAAACACACGTGTCAAGTGTTTTTCTTAAACATTCAGTATAAGTCAGCTTCTACAGAGAACACAAACACTGTAAGTATTATTTTTAAAAGATGTTTTCTTCCTGTCAGATGCTGATCACTGTCACATCCTCTAGCCTTGAAAAACCTTAATGTTAAACAATATGAAAGAAAACGCCTCAATCTGTGAAAAAAAAGAGAAACAACTTGGCTTCTGGTGTCAGCATGTGTGGAGGGGGAGGCACTGATGCATGGCGGGATACGATGTGGTGCAGCACGACGGACAGGTTCAGGTTGTGTTGGAGAAATGAAGCTCGCTGGAGGAAAAGTGAGACGATGCTCACTTCCTGCACTTCTGCATCCGCAAGCAGATTTTAAATAGAGGGGTAAAAATAACCTAGGAGTGTATGCACACACACACACACACACACGCGCGCACACACACACGTAGTGACGGACAGGCAGGAAGGCCAACGAGGCAGCCTGGAAATCTGTAGCTCTGCAAATAATTTGCTGGCCAAGCATGCAGCCACTCCTCTGTTTAGTGTCTCTCTCTCTCTCTTCATCTCCACTTCTGTATCTCTCCATTTGTCTCCTCTCTGTGATGTTTCATTACTTCATCTGTCTGCCTTGTCTGCCCATTTTGCCCTTTTCCTTCCGTTCTTCTCTGTTTTCTTTACCCGCGCTCGGTCGGGCGGCTCTGTACGTCCACCGGGCTGAAAGATCTCTACAGTTACTGGATGGATCGCTGGGAGTTCAGTACTCTGAGGACACATCCTAATCATTTCCCTGTTTTTATAGGTCATACAAAGTGTGTTTTAATCTTTTACTCTTCTTTCTGCATCCGTGTCAGTGAATTTCACTATTTCTTGTTTTCCTCTCTCTTTTTTCTCCTTGTCACTTTTAATCTTCCTCACTTCATCCACCACTGTACCTTACTTCATTTGTTTCTCGCTCAATCTTCATCCTTCTCATTTGTTTGGCTATTTCTCTCCTTTTTTCTGCCTTTTTCTTTCCTTTGCTTCTTATCTCTCATTTTGTTTCTCTCTCAATCCAATTTCATGCAGCCATTGTCTCTCTCTCTCTCTCTCTCTCTCTCTCTCCATCCAATTTATTTTGTTCTTCCCTCAGGCGTTCTCTCTGCCTCGAGCTTCCAATCTATCAAATCTATATGAATCCTCTCCTCCTCCTCTCTACTCCTTCCTCCTGTCTTCTTAAACATCCAGCGTGTGCTCTCTATTCTTCTTTATCCTTCTCTGTCTCCTTTCCTTTCTCGCCAAAAACTCTACTATCTACAAGGCCACAGTTGGACTGCTGAGACCCTGAGTATTTGTGAAAGTGTGTGTGTGTCTGTGTGTGGAGTCTTCGAGAATTGCTGCCAAGTGCGATTATGAACCAAGAATGAACCCAAGGAGAGAGAGACTCACACACAGAGCAATTAAGCGGTGGCATCCACTTCATTTAAATCTCTTTTTAAATGAATATTACAGGTCAGGGGATGAAACTGCAGTAAAAAGGAGACAGAGACAGAGATCTGTAATCACCACACGTAGCTGCGGAACATTTAACATCAGTGCAGTCCCATCAGGACGCTGTGAAAATTGTTGTGATTATTGTGGCCATGAAACTGTTTCCAGTGTTATTTCCAGTTCCTGTTGGGTTTTGTTTACAGTAATAACTGTAAAAAAAAGCAGTGAAATCTTTGTAAAACTCACTGATTCATTTATGAATGGTCTTATTTTTTACATGTTTATTTCACGAACTCCAGCAGCTGTCTGCAAACTACACTGTTCAAGGTTACTCAGGATTATGTATGTATTTATGTAGCCCTGAATTATGTCTGTCAGGGAAACGCTCACTCCCAGGTTTCAAACAGATTCCACAGATTTCAAGGTTAACAATGGTTTGGTTTGGGTAGAGGGTTTTCTGAGGCTTGACAGTTTGCTGACTTTCTTAAAATGTTACAGAAGTTTGAACTACGTTCTGCTGAGAGCTCAGTGACAATACTACTTCTACTGAACCCACATAAATATGTTACAGTTCCAACCACCTCTGAGTGGACAGTGTAATAAGGTCTCACTACTGTACAGTAGTTTGTCCTTTGCTTGATCGACAGTGTAGAGTATTATGGTCTTACTACCTCATCATCTCATCACGTTTTAATTCATCATAGCCACAGTTAACACGCAGCAGGTCTTAAAAAGTGGTGAGAAGCTTCTTTTCTCTTTCCACATGACACAGATTTTTTAAGAACCTGGCTTTTCCAGTATGGTGTTGGTTAAACTGCTCAGCATGGAGCACTGACGTCAGCACAGTCTGGTACAAAGCAGGACACTGGAACACCTGCTATAGATAAAACCATATCACACAACATCAGTGATGAGCTGCACTAATGCTCTTGTTGCTTGACACCAGAAGACAGCGGCTGCTGCAAGAGCAGATTAAGACCTGTGATTTTGGAAATGAACTGTTACAGACAGTTGGAAACTTCAAGTATGCTCCTACTTTTAGCTCTGTAGTGTCTGTCACCCTGTCTGAGCTCTGCGATTTGTGTTTCAAATTGCAACTGTTATTGTAGCAATTATTGGCCCTGCTAAGGCATCAATGCACAGGCCACAGATTCCTCATCATCATGACTCATTGACTGTAACTGATGAGCAGATGAACACTGAGGACACAATAAACAAAAGGTCAGGAAACAAAGATTAGAGTCAGTAGTAATGATTTATTGAATCTACAGGAGGAGATGAAACTAATGATAACTATGGTCAAAAAAGTAGGGAATATCTGACGTCATTCATTCAACCCTTTCCTGATGATTCATTGTTTAAGTGCTGATTAAATGACAATGTGAGCTCTGTACGATCTGTAATGTCCTAACACAGCATCTTAACCACAGTGACATCACTGACACGTCATTACTGTAAATCTTCTATTATCGAGAGAAAAGAGTGTTTGTTAATAACTCCTCCCTGCAGCTGATCAAAGGCCCGCCCCCTCTTCAATCTCCATGGCAATAAACTGGTACCAGCACCAGGGCTTTTAACAAGCCACTGGTCTGTGACACACACACACTGCACACGCAGCAAATTTCTATAGGATCCTGCAAATCTTTTAGCTGCGACCAGGAGAGAGTAGAAAGAGAGAGAGAGAGAGAGCAAGAGAGAGAGAGAGAGAGAGAGCAAGAGAGAGAGAGAGAGAGAGTGCTCTTTAACCTTCAAGAGATTCTCAACCTGCCTATTATCAAGCCAGCAATCAGCAGCAGTTATTGCCTCTCTGTGTGCGTGTGTACAGTCCCATCATCAAATGTCGCTTATGAAACACACAGTGCTGGTTCTCACTTCTGATTGGCTGCGTCACATTGGTTTGACGCTGTTGTGCAACAACTAACAAATATATAAATAAGTGCTGCGGCGCATTTGGCAATGTTCCAGGCCGACGTTGTGGGTTATATGTGGCTAGTTTTTATTTTCCGGGTCCAGCTGCTACAGAAGACACACACACGTCTAGTCCTGCACCTCAGCTTGCTGACCGAGCCAGACAAACATTCACTGCAGAAACCAGAGATAATTAACTGCTCAGCTGAAACACATTGAACAGCATGAGCTATAAATGTTACTGCAAATGTCACTTGCTGATGTGGTCCTTACACTTCAATACCACTGCTGACCAAACGCTCTGTGGCTTGTTCTGTAAAAAAAAAGGAATTTTTACTGTAAATAAACAAGATGAATGTGATTCAGTTGGACATGAAGCTGATGTTAAAGCAGCATCACTCATTTGTTCACGTGCTTCCCTGACAAGCAGCCAGAGTGTCCCAGGGAATAGTGGATGTCCAGGAGCATCATTACAATCTCCAGGAGGAGGTCAGTGCGCATAGTCAGCAAACAGTTTTAAACTGTGATATCAAACATACCCTTTACCCCTTTATTCAGGTTGTAACAGAAACCACCAATGCAGAAGTCTACAGCACTATTTCCAGGACTTGGGAGCGAGAACCACCGTTACACGTCCGCTGCCACCTTCAGGCCCCATGACGCTGGACTAAGAGCAAGAGTTTATCAAACATAAACTTGTTTCTAGATACAAATATTTTCTTCTTTTGGATGCTCTCTTATTCAATCATGATTAAGAATGTTTTGTAAAATGAAAGACGGCATATTACCACAACTTCATTAAAACTTTACAAGATAAAAACTTCTTTATTTGTAAACGGTGTGTGTGAATGTAATAATGTTGGTATTTACATCAACTTCATTTTGTGTCATTTTATTGATTGTGGAAGAATGAATGAAATTCACTGATTCATGAAATCTGTTGAGCTAGAGAAAAACAGAAAGAGATTTTTATTTGTACTGTTTTGAGGAAAAGGGTTTCAGATTTTGCTTATAACGGTCCACTACATTCACGCCCTTATTGTATGTCTACACTGCCACAGAAGAAGACTTCACGAGCAGAAATACAGAGGCCAGGTCACGAGATGCAAACCTGTCATTAGCAGGAGGAATCAGAAAATACCCATGTGTTTCTGTGGCTTTAAATATATGTGTACTACTCAATTTTGTGATTTCTTTCATGCTGAAAATGCAAATATTTAAATACACAACTGCAGTTCATAATCAAATGAATAACTGTCTAACAATTCTACAATTCTAACAATTAAGCTAATTTATATTAAAAAAACACATTAAGTAGGGAAAAAACATTTTAAAACATTTAAGAATGATTTTATTAGATATTTTTTTAACTAGTGGCACATGCATTTTCATCCTACATCTATGGTTGGTAACTGTTACAAAAAGCAGTTTTAAAACTGGTAATCTTAAAAGAAAATGGGGAGATGATATGGAGCCACATAGGCATACGTTACTGTGTCAGCATCATGCCAAAGAGCACAAGCAGTTCCCCCCCTCAGTCAAAGATGAAAAGCCCCCCTGCAGAGGGTTAGGAGGAGGAGGTTAGAACAGTCAGCCTCCTGCTAGTCTGTGAATAATGCAGCTGTCAAAAAGCTCAAAATTAAACACATTGAATACATGCAGGACAGCCTTGGGCTCTGCTCCCCTCTGCAGCATGCGCGCACACACACACACACACACACACACACACACACACACACACACACACACACACACTAACAGTCATGTATGTACACAGTGCACACACAAAAAAAAAAACATGTACTGTTTACATGCATACAGACACACACAACCAATTATAATCCCATACAGACACATTTATAGGATGGAAATAAACACACATGCTACACAGTACTAAACCTGTGCATGGATATAACACAGAGCACGTTTCCTTATTAATGCACCATCACTAAGACCATCTGCACTGCACCATAGTTGTCATGGTTACAATAATGAACAGAGAGGTTTACACGCAAAACATCTTTAGGTCAGGTTTAGGGCAAAGGTCACGGTTTGGGCTAAAACAAAGACTAATTATTTACTCACATTAAATGGTTACAGCTGCCATGTTCCTTCTTCTATGCTGAGCTAAACTCCTAAAAGATTCCATCATATGTGAAAGTTCAATGCTAAACTGGGCTTATGAATTACAAGTAATTTATTTTACAGTATACTATCTAACCTGTAATTACTACCCATGGTCACAGAAGACATTGGTTTGATTCAAGTAGGCAACCAGACTGAGAAGATCAATGTGTTTCTGCATTGATGAACTGTGCAACATCGAAGAGCACACATCAGTTCATCTCCTCACAGGCCTTGGCCGGACATGTTCCAGGGATGTCAAGGCCAACTGACCTGATAATCAACAAGTCATTTGCCCCTAATTTCTCTCCTCACTGGATTCAAACATCATACTTCTGGGGGACCCATCCATGCACCCTCATCTATCCCATGAGCTGTTGCATGCTTCCTGCAAGCCTCTAATATCTGCAAATAAGTCTACAGCCCAAAACTGAAGACTAGTTTAGACTTCCAAACACAGCATAGTTCACACTAAAATACTGTTCCCAACAACTGTCACGCATTTCTAGTCTTTGACAGCCTGGAAGGAACACATACCTGAACACTGCGTAATGTGTGGGTAAAACACCGAACAACTGGTTGGTAACCACAAGACGTTCTGCAGGTAGACAAATGCACAGTCCAGTAAAAGTGGAAAGCAAGGAACTTTTCATGAACAATGCAATTAAAATGAACAAAAACTAAAGATATAAAAATGCAGATTTCAGCAGAGGTCTGAGCAAGGAAATAAAAGATAAAATAACTTCAGTCATAACCATTAAACAGCTTCATCAGAATCAGTCTAAATGCTACAATCTTTACATGCTCAAAGCAAACGATTGGTTCCGACTGTCTGAGTTGTGCATTACTGCTGTGGATCAGCAGATGCTCATCAGCAGTGGTTCGGTGTGTCATGACCCTAATAATAACACATTACTGTAAACTGGTGTCACAGATGACACATGGATTCATTTTTTACAGGAAGATATCCAGCATCTAGGGTCCTCCAGTTTTCAAGGATTTAGATCTGTATACTGAGTTTGCAGAGTGCAGTGGGGTTGAGCCACAAACAGTGAGTGAGTGTTTGTATGGAAGCCCACACAGTGCAGAAATACATTTTCCTCTCTGTCTGTGTGGAGCTCAGTTGTCAACACCGACCTACTTAGGCTGCCACACTGAGAAAACCCAGCACAGAAAGAGGAGGATGTGAGAATATGGGAAAGTGTGGAGGGAGGAACAGAGAAAGAAAATGAGAGGAAGAACAAAGAATGAAGGTGAAAAGGAAGTGACAATGCAAAATGAGACTAAAAGAAAATGGATGATGTCATTGTGTGTCGGCATGAGACTGTGAGTGAGTATAAGGGGAGGAAAGAAAAATGCAGCGGAGACAATGACGATTAAAACGAGGAAAAGCTAAAATAGTGATGGAACGAAGGTGACGTGATGTTGAATCTGTGTGTGTGTGTGTGTGTGTGTAAAGCAGGTGATGTTATCACTTTAACTCAAAGGCTCAAGTGTGACGTTTTCGTCTCCACTGCTCTCTCTCTCTCTCTCTCTCTCTCTCTCTCTCTCTCTCTCTCTCTCTCTGTCTCTCTCTCTCTCTCTCTGTCTCACTCATCACTCACATCCATCATTCAGGAGTTGCAGAATTCAGAGCCATCGTTCTGCTATGTAACGACTTCAAGGGTGAAAACAAGGAGGAGAGGAAATAGGAGCCGAGGAGGTGAGGGAGGTGCACAGGTTATGGGAAAAGGAAATTGAAATAGTTAATGAGGAGGAAAGAAAGAATAAAGTCGAGTGGATGAGAAGAAGGAAGTAAAAAGTAGAGGAGAGTCGAGGAGAAGAGAGGAGAGTAGAAAAAAAAGGAGAAGGAAAAGAAAAAGGAAGTAGGAATGGAGGGCAGGAAAGACAAAAGAAGCATAGAAATGCAGAGGAGAAGAAGAAGAGAGAAGAAGAAGGAAATGGAAGACACAGAAAAGGAAAAACGGATGTGAGTAAAAAGGAGAAATCAGTTAAAATGAAAGGACAAGAAGAAAAAGGAAAGGAAAAGAATTTGAGCAAAAGAGAAAGGCAAGAAACAGGGAGGGTACAAGTTGAGTGAGTGAAGTGAGGAAGTGAAATAAAGCCATAAAAAGCTGAAAAGGGGAAATGGTTGTAAAATAAAATCTGAAGAAAGGAAATAAATCAAATCAAGGATGCGAAGGAAGAATAGAGACATTAAATGGCAAAGGAAGTAAGGATAGCAAGTTAATGTAGAAGATGAAGAAAGAAAAGGTATGGTCAGAAAAAAGGAGGGAGAAGGAAGGAAAGAGGAGTGAGGAGAAAAGGAGGACGAGGCTGTAGGGACAGCAGTGTGAAGAAGAGGTGAGAAGGTGATGGAGAGAGGTGAGGAGGAACAGAAGGGAGCGGAGGGGAGGCGCAGCGAGGAGATTGATGGCGTGAAGAGAAGGTAATGAAGGGAGAGAAGAAAAGGTAATGGAGGGAGAGAGAAAAGTGGAAGGGAGGACGAGATGATTGGTGAGTTGCTGCCTGCGCGGATCAATCACTGTTTATGGAACGAGCCGAGAGAAAGACGGAGAGGGAGAGAGAACGGATAATTCCTCCCTCTGTTACACAGAGAAAGAAAGAAAGAAAGAAAGAAAGTAAGAAAGAAAGAAAGAAAGAAAGAAAGTAAGAAAGAAAGTAAGAAAGAAAGAAAGAAAGAAAGAAAGAAAGAAAGAAAGAAAGAAAGAAAGAAAGAAAGAAAGAAAGAAATTAAGAAAGAAAGAAAGAAAGAAAGAAAGAAAGAAAGCAAGTAAGTAAGAAAGAAAGAAAGAAAGAAAGAAAGAAAGAAAGAAAGAAAGAAAGAAAGAAATGGGACGTGGAAGTTAATTCTTTTTCTACAGAAACTCTTGCGTAGCGCTGAGCTTCTTTCAGACGCCTAACGCAGCAGTCAGATGCTCCAAGTACCAGAACATCAGTGTTAGTGTTCGACATGATGTAAATCACCTTCCAAACATTACAGGTGGATTAACTGTGCTTGTCTCGCACATTAAAGACCCAATGTGGACTCAAACACAGTCCATACACATCGAGTACAACATGATCATAAGACCATGGTGCAGCTGGTTGGACAGTTAGCTGTAGTTTAGGAACCCCAGGTTGGATGGTTTGCTTCCCAGTTCCCCTCCCAATTCCTGGCCACATGTTGCAATTGGCCAACACTGAACCCTGAAATCTGAGCACTTCAAATGGGCAGCTGCTACATAACAATATCCCCAAAGGGATTAATAAAATATCAATCATCATAATCATCCTCATTCTGGTCACGGATTCCGTTCCTTAGCAACATGTGGGTCATAAGCTGGAGGAGAAACAGGGACTTGGACTCGGAAGAAGTTACTGGATACATTTAGGAGAAAGACTGAAGTCTGCATGATAACACGAGACTGGTTGGACTGTGTCATCAAAAAAACTGATCACAATCTTCCACCTGCACATTGTAGCGAGTATCTCCAAACATCTTATGTCTGATAGCTTAAACACGTTGCTCAAATGAACCATATGTGTTCAGTGTGTTAATGACAACTTTACAGTTACATCTGTAATCATTAACATACTGAACAATGTCGGACACCGTACTTGATGTTGAATCATTTCATAAATGTATATGTGGAAGAGTAAAGTAAAGTGAGCAAGACAAGTCATTTCATCTGCAAGACATGGCCTCTGTTTGTTTGGACTATGACTCTTGTTTCAGTCTTTCCTTCCTTCTTTGCCCTTGTCTTTCGTCTTTCATTCCCGTTCGTTTTTTCTCTTCTTTCTTCATCTTTCTCCACTTCGTTTTAGTTTCAAGGTAATTATGAGCCCTAACCTTAGTGCAACGAGGCACTCTGCCTCCCTTCATCCCTCCTCTCCCCTTTCCCTCGCTGTGTCTCCACAGATTTTGAAGGTCATTACTTTCAGAACATTTAATCACAGTAGGAAGCAACGTTTCTGCTCAGCCTCCCGCAGCTGGGGGTCAGCCCAAAGAATTCCAACAGTCCTTCCTGGTTTTCAACAGATGAAATAACTGCTGCTCCCATTCGGCTCATCCAACCATCCTCTGAGCTCAGCAGGCAAAGCAAGGCATCACTGTGGCTCCAGCTGGGGGTTCAATCCCTGCTGCAGCACAAAATGGTTCTTTTCTTTTTAATCACATTCATACATAAAAAGAGCAGGAATAAAAGAAAAGAAATTAAATTACTCACAAGGGTCCAAAAAGATTGAGAAATGTGTTTTTGTATAAGTAGAGAAAAGATTTGAAACCTTGATGCTCATTTCTTTCACAAACTGAAGTGTTAATGCTGAAGCTGTATGATTACATAATCCTTACTTGTTCTAATCTTATTTATATCCTGTTTTCGTTGGCTCTGTCCCAGTCTTTCTGTGGCCTGGTTTCCTAAAACCAAACAAACACACACGCTGCAAATCCATAGAGAAACTTCACCTGACAACACCTCCACTCGGTTACAGAAGCAGTTATTTATGATTCATCTCACTCGTCTTTGTCTGTTCTGCTGGAGAAACTGGAGCTATTGAGATGATTCCAGCAGCCACACTGGAGGTTTGTGTTGGCACAAACTGCAGTGATCTACAGTGATCCTCATATCAACACTAAAATGTTGCTCGCGTCAGTCCTTGTCCTCAATTCAGATGTTCTGAACCTGATTTACTATCTGTTCTTATCAGTCCATATGGTGTAGCTGCCCTACCTGCCAGCAGACACAGTAGGTGGTTCTCACTTAATATCATCTGCCAAACCTTTGCTGTCATATATACAGGTGTGAAAAAAAGTAGGAGACCAATGCAAAATTATCAAAAATTAACATTTTTGTTTTATTCTATGAACTACTGACGACATAACTTCCTCTTTCTAACTCTAACTCTCTAATGCAAAAAAAAAGGTAAAAAAGTTCATATTCATATTTACACAACACAATACTAATGTTTTACTTTGGAGGTGCGTCCTCATGCATCCATCAGTTTTTTACATTGCTGTTGGTTGACTTTTGAGTGACTGATTCCTGGCGCAAAAATTCAAGCAGTTCAGCTTTGTTTGATGGCTTGTGACCATCCATCTTCCTCCGTTGAAATAGTTTTTATCTATTGTTTTTCATTTTTGCTGCTTTTTATCTTGTACTGTCCACTTTCTGCCGTGACAATGCAAATTTCCCACTTGTGGGATTATCTTATCTTATCTTGATCACATTCCAGAGGTTTTCAATGGGGTTATATTAAATTAAGACATTTCTGAATACCAACAGGTGCTAAATACTTGTCTGAAGTGTCATGTTAATACTTTGGACTTTAACATTTTAATTAAACCTTTAAATGAACAACTGAACACAGACAAACAGATCAAAGAAATAAATAGTAACTGTGTATTTTTTTTGTAAAGGAAAAAAATGAATAAAAATAATAATGAAAACACTGAATAAACATTTGCGTACAAACACACAAACATTCAGAATTGCTAAATTTGTGAAAGGTACTGGTAGGTATGTTCTATGTTCTGAACCATCACTATCGATATGATAAGATGATAACCTCATATGTTCTGGAAAGGCATTATGGGAGATTTAGTAGTTAAAAAAACTTTACAGCCAGTTTCAGTTCAGCATAGACACATCCTTCATCAGTCAATGGTGTAGTTATCCCAATAATTAATGATCACACCAGCAATAACTTGTCATGTACTGTATGTTAATCAACATATCCTCATGTTTTCAGACATTCTAATCAGGTTGCAAATACGTTTCCTAAAAAACATGTGTATATTACGAAACCTACACTAGAGCTAGCACAAGACCCCAAATCACTGCTGTGCTCTGCACTCCCTCTGACTGCTTCATTGTCCTCTCCTCCATCTGCGCAGAGCGTTTTATAAATTACTATAATGAAAAAACTGCAAAAGTCAAGCGAGTCTGACTTCATTGGAGGTTTAGGAGGTACCCCTCCAGAGTAAGATAAATGTTGGACCATCTACCTCCAAAAAATATTTTTTAAACGTGCCTGTAGCTTTAAGTATTGATTGTACTCAATTTGTAATATGCTTTTATTATAGGTTATCAAAACTAGGTTAATCTAGAAGATTAGTTTATGAAACATTAGTAGATTTGAAATCATATGGCTGCAAGTTGTCCAGTGATGCACAGAAGCAGCTCACACAGAAGAAGCAGAAATGGTGGGTTGTTCAATCGAAATCCATCTTCTGTGTGTGTTTCTGTGTGTGTGTGTGAGTGTGGTGTCTGTGTGTGTGTTTCTGTGTGTGTGTCTGTGTGTGTGTGTGAGTGTGGTGTCTGTGTGTGTGTGTGTGTGTGTGTGTGTGTGTGTCTGTGTGTGTGTGAGTGTGTGTGTCTGTGTGTGTGTGTGTGTGTGAGTGTGTGTGGTGTCTGTGTGTGTGAGTGTGTGTGTCTGTGTGTGTGTGAGTGTGGTGTGTGTGTGTGTGTGTGAGTGTGTGTGTCTGTGTGTGTGAGTGTGGTGTCTGTGTGTGTGAGTGTGTGTGAGTGTGGTGTCTGTGTGTGTGTGTGAGTGTGTGTGTCTGTGTGTGTGTGTGTGTGTCTGTGTGTGAGTGTGAGTGTGTGTGTGTGTGTCTGTGTGTGTGTGAGTGTGGTGTCTAGGACTCGCTGTCCAATATAGCTTTTCCCAACACGCTGCTGCCATGGTTACGCATGGCTATGAAGCGCCACGGAAACAAACAGATGATGGAGCATGCTTACTGCTGATCACCTGGCTGTCACTCTCACACACACAGAAACACACACACACACACACACACACACACACACACACACACACACACACACACAGCTAAAAATATCTATGTGCCACTCAAAGTGAATCAGTTGTCTATCCCCAAGCTGTTGTCCCACATAGCCACTCAACTGAGTTGTGTGAGTGTGTGTTAGGAGAGAGGGAGTGTATGAGTGTGTGTGAGTGAGAGAGAGAGAGTGAGAGAGGAAAGTGTTATTTTAATCTGTTTGAACGACAGAACGAGGGGTAGAAATCCAGGGAGAAGCAGAAAGAGAGAGAATGAGAAAACGTCTGTGTGCGTCAGAGGGTGTGTGTGGTTGCGACGCCTTGCTGTGTGTGCTTGTGTGTGTATGCGTGTCAGAATTAACATTTAGTCCCTTTTGTGAGTGATGCAGGCACCCCTTGGGCCAATCAGTAACGAGTAAACAAATGTGGCGCCCCCCTCAGGCCAATCAGGGCAGCTTTAGAAAAAGCCAGGAGGAAGTGAGAACGAGGCGGGAGATGCTCTGAAGTTCCAGATAAATTGCTCAACATAATGACAATTAGTGACGGTGGCAGTGCCTCCTCAGGATAATCAGTGCAATGTTTGAAAATGCTGGAATGGGGGGAAAACATTTTATTCCCTGGAGTACTGAAGTCAAAACATCCTATTACCAAGAACAAAATGCTGAGAATATTGAAGAGACAGTGAAAAAAGCATCTTTCTTTAGCCAGAAAGAGCTTTTCTACCAGGAAACCTGTGTTTTTTAATAAATATCTACTACAGAAATACAAATGATTGAAATCATGTTACTTAAGCTCCCAGTTTTTCTTAGAGTGGCAAGAAAAAGTAAATGTACTATTTTGAAGTTCCCTGTTTGTCTGCATAAACTGATCATGAAATGTGATGTGATGTTCACCAAAGTCCTGATCTTTCATGTCGTTACTGAAACATACAAAGTGATGGTGGGAAACATATTGTGAAATGATTTTTTAATAACTGGTTGAACTACCTTTGGCAGCAATAAGCTCAAGCAACCATTCTTCCAGACACACATATTCTCAGGATGTTTAGTGTGATCGGTTGTCTCACCAACATCTCTATTGTGTTAAGGTCTGGGCTCTGACTGGTTTGTTTCATCCTATAGTAGCTGTACTGGCATTGTCCTGTTGTATCACTTAGCTTCTTCTGAGCTTCAGCTGGTGGACAGTCACCCTGACATTATCCTACAGGATACCTTGATAAAAATCATTCATTTCCCCTCCATGATGGCACAGTTCAGGTCCAGGTTTTTGTTGTTTAGTTGAAACTTAATAAAAGTTTTCCTGGCAGTAAACAGCTCGACTGGGATCTCTGTGGCCTTTTGCATTGTCATTGATTCCACCACCGTTGTATCACTTTAACAGGGCCCCCACCACTCTAAACTACTGTCTGCCAGTGTCTTGACAGCCTGTTGCTGTATCTCTGTTTTCCTCGCTGTTTTTTCTAACAGTAAAAGTGCAGAAAATCAGCAGGTGTCTTTCTTTCTCTGTGTGCATATATGTTAGTGATGTGTCGTTTGTGAACGAGCCGGCTCCAAGAGCCGATGCTTTGTATAGCAAACGAGTAGTGCCGACCCCCGTCAGGCAGAGCCTAATCTTCAGCCAATCCATGCAGGCAGGGTTGACTTTATTTTGATGGACACACTACGTGGCCAATCACATGCAAAGACAGATAGGTAGTGTACAGGCCAGGTACACAGAGAGACTTAAATGAACCTGTGCTAAAGACTAGTCTGAAGTTTATTTGATCTGTTTGCTGTGGTTCTGTGTTCAGTTGTTCATTTAAAGATTTGATCAAAATGTTAAATAGTAAATGTGTATTTTTTTGTAAAGATAAAAAAATACATGAAAATAATAATGAAAACACTGAATAGAAATTTGCTTACAAACACACAAAACATTCATAACTGCTATGATTAGGCTAAAATAGAAGGCACCAAGTGATACTAAATGAAGAGTCATTTGGTAGGACAGAGCCAGACTTCCCATCACTAGTGTGTTTCCAGGTGCACGTGTGTTGTCTCTTGTCATCTTGTGTAACGTGTGAGGCTGAAGTTAATTAAAAGTATCCCCGGGCCGGAGGTCAGACTCTCAGACATTAGCTTAGTGCAGTGGTTCTCAATTATTTTCTGTTGTGCCCCCCCCCCGTTTGGATAAAAAAAAATGTGCGCCCCCCCTGGATTGAAATCTGATATAGAAAATATTTAATTATTTATCTGTACAAAACACTGTATGTGGTTTCTGGCACCACGAATCTGATTATCTAATCAAATTAAGAAAATAAAATGCAACAATTTAAAACTATTTCAAAGCTCAGTTTATTAACTTATTCAAAACTTTTTATTAACTGCAAACATTAGTTGTCCACTTCAACATCTTATTCTTTTTCCTATATAGTTTTTTAACATGTAACATTTTTACCAATAGTACTGCTATTTTCCTCACGTCCAAATCCAAGCGCTAAGTAGGCATCGTCATATTTTCTGGTCTTTTTTTACCGTCCCATTCTCTACTTGCCTTCTGCGTCTCTGCCGTTTTTCTTTTGACTGTGATAAACTTCTTAAACTCCTCCATCAGCGCGCTCACTCTGCACACTGGGAGACCCGTGTGTGTGTGTGTGGGGTCAAATGCTAAAAATAATGGATTCTCAAGCGTCTCGCGCCCCCCTTGACCACTCCTCGATTTGATATTTAGAATAGGCAGAAATGCTCAAACACACAGAAAACTAAAGTCACACTCACAGTTCAGCACATAATGCTTAAAGCACCAGGAAATGTAATTTCCCCCCCTTCAAACAGTCACCATGGATACTGACCCATATTTCAGCTAATATGGAGATCTGCTTTTCATTTACATTTACCTCAATAAATCCTCATCACCCAACCTGGACCTGCAGTGTCTGGGTAAAGACAAAGGGCTTTATTCTGTTACAGTAGGACTGAAAATATCTGACCACTGTCTCGTATCTACAGAAAGGTTTTTGTTTAGGATGTTTAAATTAGCAAATTTTACTAATACAATTGAAGATAAATAATTTCACTTTTTCTTGACATTATCAGGCTTGTTGCTGACTGTATTTACATCTTCTCCCCTTTTCCCACTTAATACCTAGTGTTGCTATGTACAGTACCTCATTGACGTAAGTGTGGTAGCTGCACTACTGTTCAAATGTTTGGGGAGAACTTGGTTTCTATGAAAATGTACATGTTCGCCTCTTTAATTGATAAACCTGTATTAGCAAACATAATAACTAATAGTACTAATGTTTGCTGATGATGTAGAAATTTCCCCCTACACCACCTCCACCTAATCTTCAGCAATTGATATTTCTACCTAACATTTTCCTCTGTCATCCAAACAGCAGGCGTGAAAGCTGAAGCAGTTCCATGGACTGGGACATCTGTAACTTCAGTTTCAGGCTTTATTTTATAAACCCACTGAGTGGCGGATACTCACACTGTATTTTTATCAATTATTCTTGTGCTAAGTAGCCTGGTTACTGTGTGTTACTGTGTCCACCTACACTACAGTCTGTAGTGCGTGTAGGTCTGTCAGGATCAATGTTTAGTGACTTGTAGTTAGTGTGAGCAGTGATTTTAATGATGCTGAAATCCAAGTGTGCTATTGAGAATCATGACTAGGTACAATAAAATTCACTAATCTTTGGTTTTCACACTTCACACGTGTCCTTTATAGGTGACTAAATATGCCACATTAAGTTTTTTTTGTAGTTCTTTGTACTGTTGAAAATAAAATGGTGATGATTTCATTTTGGAAACAAACTCGTGAAATGTTCGGCCAGGATTAGTGGAGGCGTTCTAGCAGAACAGTTGTTAAAAAATGCTTGTTAAAAAGAAAAAGAAAGCTGCTACATCAATGGCTGAAAGGAGATCATGTCTAATATATTTCAAATTGCAGAGAATTAAGATGAGATGCAGCATATTTGCAAAGCATCTCTGGATCTAAGATGTTTTTAGATACTAATGACACCTACTTCCTAACAACACAAATCTCTACAGTTACTGTAGATCCCTCACACACACACACACACACACACATACACACACACACACACACACACTGTAATCAGCTCTCTGCTCTCCAGCGCTAAACACAGTCCACTGATAAAAGATGTCATTAAAGCATTAACAGAGTGCTGATTATCTCTGCTCATCTCCTCACTGTGGTTCTGCTTCCTTCTAAATGTTTGTTCATGTTAGTGTTGCTGTGTGAAAATGATGTGTCAGCAGTGAAGTGAGTGAACACTCACTACTGTAACTGATCAGTCGACTTATTCAGATTGGTGAGAGGTAAACACAGTGTCTCAAACCAAACGCCTTTATGCTTCATCCATTATCGCTTTCATTTGCAGAGATATCCTCATTTAAACCTGAAGTTCACTTGAGTTTGTTCACTACAAGTTGAGAATATATTATTCTACAAATAACTCACGTAACGCACATAATTACCCTTTCCACAAACAAAAAGGTTTTTTGATAATCACAAGCAAGAACATTATGAAAAATGACAAAACACTCGATGACGTAAACCATAATTAAAGTTGTGCAGCATCCAAAGGAAACACTGCTGCCCGCGTGTTTCCATACTGAAAGAGAAACAGAAATCCACAGAGAAATGGTTTAGTTTGTTTATTTGCATGAAAAGACGCTGAAAATGTGATGCTAACTGCAACAAAGCAAAAACTGGGAACTGTGGAGGTGAGAGATTTCTGTGATGAGGGTCTGAGTGAAATGAACTTTAAAGGAGCTGTAACTTTATAAACCTTATAAAGTTACTGGCTGTTTGTAAGTAACTTAACAAACCAGTTAGACCAGACTACAGTGTCACCATCTTCTTGCACCACCTTCCACTTTCAGAAGGAAAGTTTCAAATCGCACAACTTCACAACCTTCTTCTGTGCTGCAGCTGAAATGTGACCAGATCACAGCTGGAGGTAAACGGATGGAGGCAGGATGGAAGAAGGATGGAAGAAGGGAAATGAGGCACGTGTCTGATGAAAGGCATTGAGCGAGGAGGAGGTAGGGGAGGAGGGGGTTTCTAATTTGAGATGCGAAATGAACAGGAAAAGGATCATGTGGAGAAACAGGTGAAAAAAAAACCAAAAGGAGAGGATGGTGTAAAAAAAGATGAGAAATGCGGAGGAATGCGAGAGAAAGAATGGGTGATAACGAACCATATGCATGAACACCGTCTGCATTGTTCACTCTCTTATTACACACACGCAGGAATTTCTTTTGCATGTTCACACACATTTTTATCACCTCTTTTCACTCTTCTTTTTCTCTCTATACACCCACTTGTGCACAAAAAAATACCCTCGAACTTATCCATCCTTCTGCAGTGGCGCAGAAACACACACGGGTAAGTGCATGAGCCAAAAAGAGTCCTTATCTCTGCAGCAGCTGCCAGTCCATTCATATCACTATAATAAGTCTGAATGAGCCTAATGAGGAATACACACCGTGAATAGACCAGGATGAGAGTGTGTGTGTGTTTTAAATGTGTATAATAAATAGCACACATCATAAATAGGCCGGGATGTGATGCTGTAAAGGTGTGTTTAAACATGCAACTGTGTTGCGGTGTGTAACTGTTTGTATGTGTTTTCTTGTATGAATACACACAACACAATGAGTAATCAGAGAGAGAGAGAGAGGGAGAGAGATGAGATGGCTAAAAGGAGGAGTAAGAAATTAACTTAACAGGAAATTCATTTTATATCAGAAGAAAAACAAACTAAAAAAGTTGACTCAAAACTCCACATAATGTATTGAGCCGTTATGCAAAAGACTAATTTAAAGGCCCCGATGCAGAGCTGGAATGTAAAAAAATCAAAAAAGAGGAGAAAACAAGTGAATTCTGTTTGATTTCTAATTAACTTCCGATTCCAGATTCTTCCTCCTGCTGAACGTCTTGCCTGCAGGGTTACATAATTCATATCAAAACTTGAATGAAGTGATTAAAGTGCTGCTGCATCCAAACCTGGAACGTACACTTCCTGTACTTACAGTATTTACAGTGATCAATTTAAATTCTTCATTACTACACAGTGGAGTTATGCAGCCTCCTCATTTGTTTAGACAGAAAGCTTAAGTCCTTGCCTCAGCTGCAGACCAGCCTGTGATTCACCTTCTGTGACTCAGACACAGTCTCTCACTGAACATTTACTTCATCTAAAAATAGCACGTTCCTGTTGACTGATATTCCAACATGAACCGTCTACTGTAACACTTCTCAGAAACACTATTCCTGATGTTTTCACACTAAATTTACAAGTTCTTTTGTTAGCACACTAAAATAAAATCTAACACCTGCGCAAAAACAAAATACAAGTTTTAAATGAGAATTATTTTTATTGAAGCCAAAAGTTGATGTAATACAAACTGAGCCTGTGGAGGAAAAGAGCCGCCCCCTTATTTACTACTACAGCCAAAAAACTACCAGATTCCACGGATCAGTCTGGGCAAAGTTATATTATTTCCAAGGCTCTGAGTCACTGATTCACAGTGAGAGGCACTGTCTACAAATGGAGACGACTTGGAACAATAGGGAAACATCACAGAAGTATCCAACCTTCCAAAATGAGTCTATCACGACTAATCCACAAAGCCACGAAAGATCCAAGGAAAGCATCAATGGAGCTGCGGACTTCTCCCCCTCAGTCAGTTATCGTGACATTGAGTAAAAACGACATCCATTGAAGAGTGGATGAACATTTTATTCTGCCACAACACAACTACATGGGGGAGGCTGTGGATCAGGAGGTAGAGTGGTCATGCACCAATTGTGGGATCTGTGACCCAATTGCCAGTTCCTCCTTGTCATATAAGTGTCCCTAGAAAAGACATTGAACCCCAAGTTGCCCCTGGTGAGTCACACCAGCTGTATTAGTGTGTGTGTTTTTGTGTGTGCAAATGGGACTGAGAAGCACTGTGAAAGCGCTTTGAGAACCACTAAGGTGGAAAAGCACAGAGTATTTACATAGAACTAGCTACAGTCAAACATGGAGGTGGCAGTGTAATCTGGTGGACGTGCTTTTCTGCTTCAGGGCAAATTGCCATAATGTGAATCCTGCTCTTTAACAGAGAATCCTGAAGGACAATGACAGGTCATCAAACTTAAAGTTTGAAGTGTTCCAGTCAACGTCTGGATCCGAACTTGCTAAAAACTACCTAAATCTAATTGGGGATGCCAATGTTGTCGATGTATTATAGATCATATTTAAAAATGCATCATCCTGCTACTTATTATTTTTGTAATATCAATGGCAAAATTTTATAGTTTCTGTGTCTAATAAAATGATTTTCTCCATGATAACTTTCGACTTTTTTTTCAGCTAACGGCCAACTTAGTCCATCATATGGCGGCCTGGTTACTCAATGGGATACGCATCAGACTGGGATGCAAAAGGTGGCAGGATCGAAGCCTCGCCCAGCGTCCCAGCTCACTGCACACTCTTAATATAAAAGTAATAATGCATCTCAGAGCTGTGCAGGCTTTAAGTTTCTCTGTTAGTTGTTATTATTGTTATTATGACATGAGATTATTACATTATTAAGAGGACTGGTTAGACCAGAATGAACTGGTTTGCAGTCTCATGCCACTGCTTCCGTACATTACTTGTGATATCGTAGCTTTAAGGAAGTACAAATTTCAAGCTAAACCATTATCAGTGATCATGATGTACCAACCTACCTAAATAAGCTGCTTTGTTAAAGTAACTCAACTGTATCATTATTGTAACCACATGACAGCAAGTGTCCAGTATACCAGCCCCCATAGAGACGTTTTCAAGTAATGCTGCTGCAGATTGCTTAAGATGGTAGAAATAATACTTTATTTATTACCTAAAAAGAGTATAATATAAGAGTATAACAACTGTATACGCTGGTGGTATTTTCAATCTGAGCAAGACAGACTGAGGACCTGCACCTGTCCAACTGTCTTCTGACAGCTGATGTCCAGGAAAAGTTGTTTCAGTCAACGTTCTGATCTTTAGGAAACAAACAGACGGGCGCTGTCTTGGTTATCGGGTTGCTCTCAGTGGTAATGACTTTCACCCAGCTGACTACATCCCACAGAGCCCCCCAGGGAGGAAGACTGACACTTATGAAGAACGAGCAGGATGATGTAAAGAGAGCGAAAGAACACAGAGAAAAACTGGTAAAATGTTTACACATGGAAACCTGGTGTGAGATATTACAGAAAGAACTATATAGTCAAATACAGGAATAGAAACAGTTCTTATTAACTCAAATTATAGACCATCGACATCAAATCTTCCAACATGTAACACGCTGAGCGTGTGTGTTGTGTGTCTGTGGGACTGTTATCTGGTTGTGTCATATGAAAATAATTGCAAAGAAAAACTCATTAAGAGCGGGACACACCCACTGCATTTTTCATCGTCTCTCTCCCACACACACACACCTCACTATGCCAATCCCCATCTGTCCTACACACTTGTATAGATGCAACATGTGCACACACACACACACACTTCATTGATTTTCATTGTTCCATCCATCCATCTTTCTGACAGTCACTCCTCCCCTTCTATGACTCAACGCCCTGGTGTGTGTGTGTGTGTGTGTGTGTGCACATATGTATATCTGAGGCACACTTGTTTGTTCAGAGCTCTCTGAAGACATTTTTAACACAGTGAAGTGGGTTGAATTTCTTTGTGATGACTGACAGTTTGATGGGTGGGTTGGTTTGTTGAGGAGCTGCGTCTCTTCACTAAAGCCACAGCTGGATGTGAATAAACATGTTTATAATGCAGTGAACTGGAGACACGTTGATCATATTCAGCAAGAATCAATAGGTTTCATCTTAACGGTGACTACATTTACTGCAGTGTCAAAGGGGTCTTGTCAAGCCAGGAAACACAGAGAATTATAACCTACTTTGCAGCTCTGTGGGGCTTTTTAAAACGTATTCTGTTTTCACACATTCACTGGAACCATGAACGTCTTCAGACTTTACCCAGGTGTGCTGCATGTGTCAACGCACAACCCTGCACAATGTCTGCAACAATGTATATGTGAAAACAGAGCTAGATCTGGTTCCACAGCACATTTAAGCTCATCAGCCTTTAGCAGATCCTGTTTTTTCTCTGCAGACATGGAGGAGACCAAAGAAACACTGGAGATAATGTGTATCCAGGATACAGAAACATTTTTCAAAATGTGAGAAAACAATCTCATTTTAGAATAGGTTTATTGGGAGCTGGACTAAATGAGCTTTAATGCTTGGATGAATTCTAATGTGGCTCAGTGTCTTTTGGATGTGTAGTCAGTCAACTGTAAGGAACAGAAAATGTCATTCAAAGAAGGACAATGTTTTTTTAACATTTACATTTGCCTTTATAGTAATTATCTATGATATTTAGAAATACTGACACAATCAAGCGAGTGAGAAAACAGAAACAGGCTAAAATTATACTTGTCCACCGCTGAACCTAAAAGAGCCCATGAAGATTCAAGAAATACCTTCAGAATTTGAGTGAGCATTGTAAAAACATCTGTACAGAGTAAGAAACTGTTGCTATGTGGCTGATACTGAACCCCTAAGTTGGTCTTGGAGCATTATGTCTGTTCCTTAGTGAGGGTGTTAACACAAGACAAGACTGGCATGATGGTTTCATTTAAACTGAGAGCACACATTATTAACTTGTATACACAAGATAGTTGCTCTTCTTTCTCTTCCGTGACAGCTCTTGGGCTCCATCTACTCACATGCTGCTAAATGCTTCACTTTCTTCACCAGCTCGCCTCTAACTGTGTGTGCTGTGTGGCGACGGGGAGTTTTTAGAGCTTTTAAGCTGGATCCAGCTGCCTGCTGCTGCTGGAAATGAAGACTAAAGTGATGACCCAAAAAAGATTAAAAGGCTGTGTAGAGCTCAGGGGAACTGCAGAGTCGGGTGATATTGCACATAGTAATTTGCTCCATTGTTAATATATAAATATTGTTCAGTGCAGTTTTAAGTACAAACCACTTTAAATAACTGGTAGCTATTTTCCAAATCATACCATCGTTTTTTTCATTCTGCTTTCAGCCAGACATTGGTGTCACACCTGAAACCTGAAAATCTATCATTGATAATAGTTTTAAAAATAGATGTTGTATTTTTTTTTTAGTTTAAGTGTTTAAGTGTAGAAAATATTTACATTTCATTGGAAACTCTTTGCAGTGTAATGAAATCACACAACACATCTGATGTAGATGTATTACCACAGTTCTTTATGGTTTATGGAGAATGTGTGTGTGTGTGTGTGTGTGTGTGTGTGAGATAGTGCTGACAGTTGATATCTGTAGCCAGGAGTCACATCCTCACTGAAAATGCCAGTGTTTGACCGCAGAACACACACACAGCAAACCAACACCTGCTTTTTTTAATTCCTCTCACACAATCTTTCATATGTCGTCTTCTTTATAGTCCATCTTCCTGCTCTATTTTTCTATGCTCACTTGATGTCTACATCTCTCTTCTCACTCATCCATCTCTTCACCTTCTCTTTTTATGTCATTCTGTGACTCACATACATCCTTGCTGTCTTTTTATTCATCTTTCCATTTGATCTCTTACTTCATATTCTGGATGTATCTCTCACTCGGTCTCTCACTTTCTTCCCCTCTGTTTCTCCTCTATATTCTCTTCATCTCGTCACTTGCCTTCCTCTGGTTTTCTCTTTTTTTCACCCCACTGTTATTTTATTCTTCATCTTCATCCACTTGTCCACTCCCCCCTCTGTTCCTCTCATCAGCGAGCAGACGGCTGGATTTGATGAGGGAAATGTAAATGTCAGGTCGTGTTTCTGCAGGGGAAGATGGGCTTCACAGTGAACATGACAATACTGGCTTTAATAAAGCCTCAGGTCAGAATCAAAGAGGTTTCCCTGGGTTCCTCTCAGGGCTTCCAAGCAAAGAGAAAAGTCTCTGCTTTTTCTCCACTACTATTCCCACTAGGATTTCTGCTTGCATTCCCATTAATTCATAGGGGGAAAAAACGGATATTTTGCATGGTAGAATAAAACAACATATAACTGTAGCCATTGAGCTACTGGACATTTTATGGTTAAAGAGCAGCAAACATGAAATGTTTTACATTTGCCACTCATATGTGACATGGAAGAATCTGCTTCTGGTTCTGGACTTCATTTTTACAAATGGTGGGTGACTAAAATTCGATTTATGTTTCTGCATCGACCGTAGTGTCACCACAGACCGTCTTTAAATAGTCCGTAGTCATTAACTGTGGACAGCAAAGAAACAATTTCTTTACTGTGCATATGACACCAAACACTTTAAAGATTCAAATGTTAATGTTAATTACAGAAATTAACTAGGAGCTAAATTTATCAAAGCATTTTAAATTTATGCACAGGAATTTGACTTAAATACAGTATTATTCACATGCAGCCACTGTCTAATGTTGCTAAAACGCATCACACTGAAAATGCAAATAAGTTGCGCAATTTTCATAATAGACTACATGTGAGTCTATTCCGATACATCAGCAGTAGAAGCAACCAATAAACATATTGGTACATATTTTTTTATTATAGCACAACTTACACACATTTGGGCATTTTGACCGCTAGATACTGAGAAAGTCCTTCAAACTTGGCATGTGTGGAATATGCATCAACCGGCATTAGTGGGACACATACACTATCTCAGCTACAATAAGACCATAAGCGGTTTGAGGCAAAGCCGCAGCAAACATCTGCAAGGGGTTAGCATCAACTTCAGTTTCAGTTGTTACTGACTGTAGAACACCGAAATAAGTCCACACAGTGGAGAAGATCAACATGGTGCCAGAGTCACCACACTGCCAACTAGTGGTTCTGCTCTATTGCAGAGCAACAGAGCAAATAGCACACATGTATAAATGCTCACTATGGCTTTATCAGGGATCATATCAGGTTCTTCTACAAAAATACAAAGATTCATATATAAGGGGTTCGGATGAAAAGTTCACTATTACTGCATAAGTACATTTCAGCATGAACAATCCAATCAGACTTTTCTCATCATAAGAGGAAACGGTGGATCTGTTGGAACCCTGTTACTCTCATTCTGCTCCTGCTTTTCATAGAACGTTACACTGACTTTGGAGACAGCCCTGCAGTTAAACAGAAGAGATAAGTACTGGAGTCTGACGTCTGAAGCACTGCATCACCTGGGTGGATACATTTAATAAATTCCAGGAATTCTGTAGATTACCATCAAATTAAACCAGGCTCTTATCCTGCACTGTTCAGGGGATAACCGGTAAGGATACAGGAAGCAGAAAAACACTTGTCACTGCATTTCTTATCAAGCTTCAAACTATGAATTAGCTCCTTTCTCTGGCTGGAGAAAAAGTCATAAAAAAGAAAGAAAATAGGTGTATTTTCGTGCTCAGAGTCCACTTTGCTCATAAAGGTTGTGAAGAAACATTCTGAAGTCATAAAACAGTTATGTAGATGTTTCAGGAATCACTCTGTGTGTGTGTGCACATATCATTTTTCCTTGCTCAAATATTATTCTTGTGAGGACACTTTGACTCACAGGTTGAAAGAGCATTTTGGATGTGAAGACTAGGTTTTAGGGTTCGAGTTAGATTTAGGTTTTAGTTATGATGTAGAGCTGGAGATGTTTGTTTCTGTGTGTATCAGGTGGAAACATGCAGCACAGGGTGGACACAGCTAGTGGAGCTTATGTTCTTTTTGCTTTTTGCATAGTCCTAACATACTAGATCACAGCAGGAATCAGATAAAGACAGATTAATCAGTAAACCTACCCCTAACCCTCTTGTGGGACCAGAGTCAGAGGCCAGAGTCTTATCAAGATTCAACGCACCATGTGTACCATTTGATTTGGACTGAGACTCTTTAGGAGAAGCTCTTGTTTCTATTCTATTCTGAGGTCTAAGAGCATATCATGGCAGTATGTAGCTAAACCACTGATGCAGTCTGATAATTCTAGTACACCTTCTAATTAGTTAATACTCACAGACTAAAATGCAGACTGACTTGTTGTCAGTCACCTGAGTTTGATTTTTCAGGCGATGCAGAAAGACATCACCTATTAGTCTGTAGAACTTTTGTAGAATTTTTGCAGCCAGAACTGAAACTGAACCACAACATCTGGATCAAGTCATGTTTACAGTAAATGTAAATATCAGTTATTCTGTAACCAGGTCACGTACTGCAACAGTGTATAAGAATTATGAACATTTCACGTGATTCACATTATCAACACATGGTTCCAACATATGCAATAGTAAAAATATGGTTAGATGATTTTAGTGCCAGCAGCGTTTTCACCAGTGGACACTTATATCTAGTCAAACCCCACAACCCTGGTAACACACCTCTTTAGCACGTGTCAGCCGTCAGCATGTTAACATACTACTAGTATGTAACATTTAGCGTGTTCAGTTTCAATTCTTGACACTCAATTTTAAGCTTATGGATGTGAAGTTTGCAAAAACTAGAAAATTCCACATTTACCTTTTCCTGACATCTGCTGAGGAAGCTTGTGCAATGTGGCTATAAGTTTCAGAACATTTTGTTTTGTTATTTACTACGTTACCTTCTCACTATAGAGGTTTGTACTGCTACTTCTTTCCTCACAATTCAGAAGTGAAATGTTGGCTTTTATGTAAGTGTCAGTCCCAAAGGAAAAGGCTGTGCCTGTAGAAAACCTAGTAGTTGACATCATTTTGCAAAGTATTCAGCCTTTACAAATCAAACATTTACTGCAGTAGCATACAGCTCACTTTTGTTTGAGCAGCCAATCTGAAAAACAGCATAGCAGCATGTTTGAGTAATTTCTGATGAGATTTAAATGAAAAAAACTAACTCACTTCTCTGTGCACACTGTAAAACATTCCACACAAATCTAGTGAAATCAACTGAGCATTTCCTGTTAACTTTAAATGACTATATAAGTTTTACTGATTTTAAGTTTATTCCTCTTGGAATGTCTTAAAAAAAGTTAAATGATCTTTGACAACTATGAGAAACATGATGGGACAAATAATCCATTGAAGTTAAGTCAACTTTAACTTTGTTTCAACTCAAACTAGTTTCCAGTTGATTTGAGTCAATTAATCACAAATAAATAGGGACCATATGATTTTACATGTTCAAAGTAAATGAGTAACCTCATGTTATTTTAGTGGGGAACTGTAAAACCTGCTTCCTGAACAATGAGATATTTCTCCACTGATGTTCTGCAGCAGTCACTCCACAATATTTGGTCTGATTTCATACCAACTAAAGTGTACAGCCCAAAGTTCAACATCACTTTAATTGTATTTCTCCAGATTAGTAACCCAGCAATACTCTCTTCTTCCCAGCACCTCTCTGAGGTGTTGAACCTGTGACCTTGACCTTTGGGGTATTGTTGCCCTCTGTTCCAGGCTGCAGGCTCAGGCTGCCTGCTGAGTTGTTATATCTGCTCTGAGTGGATGGAGAAAAAAGAAGAAAAAAGAAGAAATGGTCTTATATCTTATGTCACTCAGTAGGCACCTGCTTACGGCTGCAAGAGATTATGGGAAACTGGGATGTTTTATTGTTTCTTTTCTCACTGTCTTGTTTAATCTCTGGTTTTCTCTTTGTCTGACATTCCTCTTATCTCTCATCTTCTCTTCCACTTCCTGTTCTTCTTCTCCTTCCTGTTACTGCTCACAAACATCCTTCACTCCCTATCTTAATTATTTCCTATTTCCACTTCTCTCTGGCACCCTCTCTTCCCTTCATCTGTCCCACTCACCAAGTCATCCTTACCGTCATCCCTCGCTTCCTATCTTAATTGCTCTGTGCCCACAGGAGGACACAGTCGAGCACACCCCCTGCAGCCTGCAACGTTTATTGTAAAGAGTGTATATACAAAGAATAAAGAATAGAAAGAGTAGAAAAAGAGAGGAAATTGGATAGACCATTCAACACGCTCTCCCAATCTGGTTCACTTATACCAACAGCTACTGCAGTGGGAAAAATAAAAAAAAAACTTTACTTAATGCTCTTGTTTAAAGAGTGTGATGGATTCAGCTCACATGCTCGGGGACATCTGGTGACTGCCTTTGCATGAACATGCAAACTTGCTTGTTTCTTTTAGCATCATATCCAAACCAAGAATATGCAGGTTTCTACTGATGTGCATCAGAATACCATTCAAATTGCAGTTAATATTATTATTATAGATAAGTAAGATATGTTTCCAAATCAAGACACACCCTCATTTTACTGTATTTAGTAGAACTGATGCTGAATTTCCACAAAAACAGCAACATTAGCTCATTCACTCCCCAGGTCAGCCCTTATCCAGGCTACTCTTCCTCAACTGATGATACAACACTGTGCATCACAGGTATAGTGTCAAATCATTTGTACAGCTGTAGCTGGTGTGTTAAGGTGGTTTTATAGTTGTGTAAGGATTTAGTTCATACACTAGTACTTACAGAGGAACACAACAAGTCACGTGTGACTCCTCAAAAGTGTGACTACATGTCAGGACTACAGCTGCTACAGAGACACACTCTGTGGAAGCTTAATACTAAAACCATGTCTTAACCTAAAGGATGGGTTAGTAACATGTATCTGTACACAACAACCATCAAGGTCTTGAGGATTTGAAAAGTTATCCACTAAGGGAAAGATGCAGACCTGACCGATGACAAAATCCTTTGGCAGAAAAAATGGTAACAGCCACATAAATGACATTAATGTAGATGTGGGTAGTTGTGGACAAGTCGAAAGGTTTATTTGTGCTGATGATTTAGAGTTGCTGCTGAGACAAGCCTTGAGATTGGTGAAAGTTGAACGAGTGTGAAATGTCATTTATCTTATCATTTAGTTTACATTAACTGTCAACGTATCCTCATTCTGTTGCTAGAAAGCATAATCCATAGCTGTAACTCTTTGCAACACTTTGAAATAAAACCCAGTGGGGTTTTTTTCTCCAAAAAATGTGGAGTTGATAAAATATGCTTTACCGTCTTACCTAATCTTTTCTCCACTCTACTTCTTCTTATTATTTTATTTGAGTCTTTGAAATTTACTGCTGTTGCACAGGTCTGTAGGGCAGAACAGACGCCGCCTTGTTTGTTTGTCTGTTTGTTTGCAGTCTGAATGAAGAAGTGAGCCTTTAATTCATTAAGCACCTGTCTCTGTTTGTGTGATAATTGGATTCAGGGGATTATGGGATTGTGCGTTTGTATTTATGAGATTCTCAATGTTACAGGTCAGCAGCTTTACATTAACCTGTGTGTGTGTGTGTGTATGAAAGTTTGAATTTCCTATTACTGCGTGGATCAGTGAGCATGTGTGAATTCAGCTGTACTTTTATATAATTGGCTTTTTTGTGCGTATGTGTGTAAATAATGGATTGACCATTGCATGTAGCACGCAAGCGCGCACACACACACACACACACACACACACACAATAAGCCCCCTAAAAGAAGTGTTTTCCCCACATACTGAAGTTGGAAAAAACAAGGAGACACCACAAAAGAAAAACTAATAAAAAAGAGCAGATATGAAATATTGATGTAACAGTAGGGAGAAGTAGAGGTGAGAAGAGCATTTTGTCCCTGGAGATAGCGGGAGAGGGAAGGAGAGGGATGACAAGGAGAGAGAAATAAAAGCAAAAGAGAAATAAATAGTTAAGCTGTCCGAGGAGAAGAGAGGAACATTATTAGGTCATTTAGGTGACTAACTACTCACCTTGAGTTAAGCACACGCAAGATGCACATGACAAACTATGATCAGAAACCTGCATCAGATGAAACTGCATAGTGGGCAGTTTTACCTCTGTGCCTCACCTGATGAAGCAGAACTCACTGTAAAAACTCTGGCACCTGGTAGAGTGACATGTATGCAACATCAATCAATCAATCAATCAATCAGTCAACCAATCAATCATCCTTATGAGGCATTCACTTCACAATCCCTGATAATAAAAACCAGAACTATGCTGTGCAAGATGGAGACAAAAGAATGCAAGATCAAATCATTACTCATCAAATCATCAGGTGTAAAAACAAAAACCTGTAGTTTAACAGGATAAAGACAAATGTAAATTATATTAAATACTTTCCTTCTTTAATTGGTGATGCAATTTCCTGTTGCTATCTTTGTTTTTTGTGGAAAAGAAATAGTCAAATTTGTCAAAACTGACAGTTGCTTTGAGGATTTCATCCCGGTACATCACAGCAGTCAGGGTACCAGTGGCTATGACCTCAATGACCCACCACCAAACTAGTAATTCTCCATGATGTTTCAGTCAACATGCCAGCAACCTCACACTCTTTGATGTGTGTCATGTGTGCTCAGTATGAACCTGCTCTCCTTTTAAAGACAACTAATTCTGGTGTTCTCTGGCGTATGCCAGTCGAGCTGCATGGTGCTGGGCTGTAAGCAGACGTTGCACTAGAAGATTCTGGACCATCATGCCACTATCATGACAGTTTGCTCCTTTGACAAATGACTTATAGAGTCTACTGGTTTGTTTCTCACCAGATTACCAGTCCTGGGTTGTCGCCATTCTACAACCGTATGCAGCTCTCTTGCCATCTCCTCCATGCTCTTGAGACTGTGCTGGGAGACACAGCAAACCCTCTTGTAACAGCAGGTATGGATGTGCCATCTTGGAGTGACTGAACTACCTGTGCAACCTAAATAGGTTGCAGGTACTGTCTGGTACCGAGGACACTGGGACAGTGAGTCTGTGGCCACACCATGAAACATCATTCCCGTTTCAGGAGTAGTCTTGCTTTTGCCTCTTCATTGCACCTGCTGTAAAGTTAAACTAATTTACAATGTAAATTACTAATACTTTATTTAATATATAATTAAATGGACACATGACTGTGATGATTAAGCGTTATCTTAACTTTCATGAGCAGTTCAGTTAGTGAGGAGGGTTCTGAACCTGCTAAATAATTTGCTGAATTTGTTGTGTACAAAACCTCTATTTCTTTTAAACAGATTTATATATTATTTTTATTTTCTTCATTTTTGACACTAGACTTGACAGGAAACATGAGGAGAGATGTGAAGTGACACCAACCATCTGCTATAGTACTAATGTCCAACAGCAAATACATTTCCCCCTGCTTTCTATTAACATAATGGTGACATTTTAATTAACCTCAATACTCTATACATTGGTAAACAGCACATTCCATTAGTTTATCCAATGTTAGGGAAGACCACAGTAACTTGAGATACTTGTTAGTAGTTAAATAAAACCAGTTTTTCCTAACCTCAAAGTGCATTTGTTGCACACACAGAAGTCCCCTGTGTCTCTTTTATAGCAGGGTCAGTTGAAAACAACAAGAAACATCTCAAACTGATTCCTCTATGTAGGAATCAGTTTGATATCCCTGGGTCACCTGCAGCTACGCCTTCTATATAGACACAGTACATGACCACAAATAACTGGAAGTAATCAGATATATTTCAGAAATGCAATAATTGAAAAACCCTGGTTTACATCTTTTAGTCCATTATCGGATTTGGTAGTACGTACGCACGCACGAAGTGACGTAACACTCAAACTTCCTGTTATTTTAAAAACATGCAGTCTTGTCTTGTGGAACATTAGGCTTGTTCTAGATGAAATGTGCCTTGCCTGACAAGAGACGAGAGAGGGTGGCCATCAGGGGGAGTGGCTACAAGTCTGCTATGAAACCGGACAGCTTCTGAAAAAGGTTTTCTAGCAGCATTCAAGCTGCCGTTTGTACCAAATCCTCACATCCTCTGAGGCCAGATGCAGATGAAATAAAATGTATTTTATACTGGTCTTACTGTTCTGTAAGCTCTGTAATGCTCTACAGAAGCTGGTGTGTTTCTGGTTTAACCTCCATATGACTCTTCTCATATGAAACGTGGTAAAATTGTGATGAAAAACTGTCATCATGTCAGTTTTCTGATTAAAACTATAAATCCAAACAGCAATCAATCAATAGTAATATAACATTTTGAGTATTGATCTGTCACATATTTAGACTATCAGGACTGAAAGTAATCTGTGATTTAATCTGTGATTCACAGTGAAAACAGACTAATGAATCAAAATATTTCAAAGTAAATAAATAAAGAAATGTTTCCACTAAACGTCCTGATCCTTGTGTATCCAACACCTGAACCAATCAGATGTTAGATCAGGTGAGAGCAGGTGTTTCCTGTCATGCCCTGAGGTTTTGCAGTTGGTGGAGAGCAACTGCAGCACTTTGCTCCAAAATGTGCAGCGTCCTCGACCTCACGAGGTTAGCGACGTCAGAGCAAGTTGGCATCAAATCAGACAGAAAACTAACTGGCATGCACTGCGTGGCGATCACCGGTGACTGGATCTGCTCAGAACTTTTCTCGAATGAGCCTATTGCAACGTCTACAGTCTAATCTGGGAGCTAATAGGCTGTGAAATAGTAATGTAATTGAAGTAGTTTAATTCATCACTTTTTCTTTCTGTCCCTGCTTTAGCAAGTGAATTTCCCCTGGTGTGGAACTAATAAAGTCAAGTCTACTGTAAGTCTAAGAAATATCAGAGTTGCAAGATACTGTATCAGAGCTGCGGGCTTTGAGGAGCTGCTGTTAATATACACGAGGTGGGATGCTGGTGGTTCTTGTGGTGGGGGGAGTGTAGAACAATGACTACATGGTTAAGTGACAAGAGAAATATTTAATTTCACCTTGTTCATATAAGGGTTTGTCCAAATATGACGAACAGGCATACAGAGAAATCTGATTATACCCAGAAGATTAATGTCCTGTAAAGACCCTGAACAAAATGATACCAAGTTGTTATTGAAAGCTGCAGCATCATAACCAAGCTGTGTGACTTGAACTGACATGAATACTGGAGACTTTGAGACATGATTAATGGCATTAACCCACCTGCTTGTCTGTCCATCTGTTCTTCTCTTAGCTTTTAAGGCCTCCTGTTTTTAACCTCATATTCAGTCTACCTTAAATCCCCAGAGGAAGAAGGAGACAGAGCTAAATATGCACCAGGACGAGTCACAAAGAGGTTAAGCTGTCAGTTAAGGGACATTTTCCTCTTTCTTGCAGTCTCATTCCTTTTATATTCCCTCGGTCCCTTTGTTCTTTCTTTACATTCACCTATCATCTTTCTCTCTACTCTCCTAATGAAACATTGGTCTTTTTGGTTTTTGCTCTGTTCCTCCTGCCTTTCTTCTTTATATACTTTGTAGTAACATTTTCATTTTTACATCCATTTTCACTGATGATTATGAGCATTTCCTCTTTTTGTTCAGTCTTAACAAAATAACGACACATTCACACGCTGTTCTTTTACTAACTTCTTTTTTAAATAAAGTGACATCTGAAATTACACACAAACACACACACACAGACTCATTCTCAAGGGGGCATGTCAACAGAAGTATTTTGTCAATTGCAGACATGTCTCATCTCTCTCTCTGTCTCTCTTTCTCACCCAGCAAGTACAAAACATGAGCAAACAAAGAGAGAAGTTGAGAGGGAGGAAGAGGTGAAAGAGAGAGAGGCAGATGGACATGTATGGAGAGAAAAACAAGATCGAATGAAAATGTCGGATTTGATGTTATTGTCTGCATGTCAGGATTTCCAATCTACAGTGAGTTTGACTGACAGAAGGGGAGGGCTGAGATTGTTGTTGCAGAGCTGAAACAATGGAAAGGAGAAAGCAAAGAGCTCAACGTCGACTGAGGCTGCACAGCCCTCGACAGAATCTACATCACTTCTGTTGATCTAACACAGGATTTAATTAGAGGCACGTAAATATTCAATTTATGTAAGGTTTAAGACCTTACACAATATATAAATATATAGAGAATAATGTAGAAAACCCAACAGTCCCACTTGAGCAAGCACGTAAGGCAACAGTGGAGAGGAAAAACTCCCTTTAACGGAAGAAACCTCCAGCAGAACCAGTCTCATGGTGGGCGGCCATCTGCCTCGACCGGTTGTGGACAGAGGAGAGAGAAAAATATACATTGGCCAGCATGGTTTTAATGTTGTGGTGGAGAGGGGTCAGCATAGGACAGGTACATTTTTTATTTTAATAAAATAAAAAGAATTATTAAATTAATTGGCAAGTGTATGAAAGTGTACGTTTCAAAATTACCAAAAAGAAGCTCTGACATGACGTCTCTGAAACCACTCAGTCATGGGAAAGCTCAGTTCAAGTAGAACTGAACTCGCTGCCTCCTGTTGACTCACACAAGGACTCGTCTCTTCTGTGGAGCAGTGATGTTTAGCCTGCAAATTCCTAGGGCTCATGTGAAACTGTGTTCTTTAAAGATTACTACTAAATATTAAATAAATAAATAACACACCAAGGACGTCTCATGACACACTGTAGAGTTCCAAGGCTAGCCTCTAGTCTAGGTGAGTTTAATTTATTAATTTAAAACAGATTTTGAATGTTTTTCAAGTTCCTCTTAGTTCAGTGGCTTCAGGTTGAGCTTCTGTCCTGCCCAGAAAATCCTGACCACTGAACTTATGAGAAACTGTTTAATGGTCTCCGCTAATGGTTTAATGGTTGAACTGAACTCCACAGCTCAGTTAATTTCTATGTAGTTCCCAGTTTCTGTGATTTTCAGGAACCATTTTCTCGTATTTCCAAACCCTGATTTTGCTTTACCCAATTAATTTCACTCAAACCTTCAACTAAGAAAATGGATATGAGAAAGTGTATGTGCCGTGTCCGTTCTGTAGCATGGACAGGACATAATGTTGTGCTCATTTCATCAAAGTTTGCACATTTTTTTTACAACTGTGAAAATGTATTTACTTGAAATAATGTATATAAACTGTGCCTCATAGCATGGTGCTGCAGCAGGGACGTTTTGTGGAGTTGCATTTTTCTCCCCATGCTTCTGTAAGTTATAGATGTGGGTTGGGTTTCCTCTGAGGTCCTACACAATGATTGAGATGGATTCAATGCATTAACAGTCCTTTTGGTAGTTGAGCTGTAAAGTTCTCTGAGCATCCAAGTACCAGCTTAGTCAGAAAAAATTAAAGTCTGTTTCATTGATCTTATTGCCTTCACTGTGAGTACACACTTAACTCGTTTCATACTGTTATTTACAATAGAGACAACTGAGCTGGAAACAAAATGAATTATTCCTAATCCAAAAGACTATGAAGTCAAACGTTTTTGTGTTAAATATTCTAAAAACTAATTCAGAAGCCAAGCCTAATGCTACAATCTCCACTAAAGATGATTTTAAAACTTGACTCCAAAGCAAAAGCTTAAATGTTCAGAAAATTAAAACATGTACATCTCTTGAATAACTGACAACTGAACTATACTTAAGTAAGTCATGTAAATAAATGAGTTAGGCTTATTAGCATCTATAAAATAAACATTTGTTCTTCTCTGACCATGATTAAACATGTTAGACACTGGATATTTACTACTTTCCTTCTGTGAACCTAATATCTACTCTTGCCTTTATAGTCGTGCTTCAGGCGAACAGAGAGCAGGACGAGACCTTGCAGGTCGAGAGAGGAGGGAAATGAACAGAACATAGCAGAGGCTTGGATAAACTATGGGTGGGTTAATTTAGTAGGTCTGATCCCTCTAAGCCTCGTGACTCATTAGTGTATAAACAGCTTGTGAGTATAAGTCACCAACACAATGACGTACAGTTCACATTACTGCAGATTAAAAACTTAACTTGAGAATCTGTTTGCTGTTGCTTTTAGCACCTCATACCCTACACAGTTATGGAGCAACTAGCTGCATTGCTGTATGCGTATTAATTGAAACCTTCTGGATGGAAGGGGAGGTGTCGCTGGCAACAAGTCAAGTTGCCGCTGAACAGCAATTTTGGGTACACCATTACCTGAACAACTGAGAAGTTTCACAGAAAATATAGTTTTTAAATTAAAGTTATCAGGTGACTATGTTGCTTCAAAAAGAAAAACAGCAGAAACAGGTTTGGACAGGAAATACAACATGCTGATGGGTGTAACTACATGTCGGGCTTAGGTCAGGTTCAGATGGAAAAAGGTGGCCCAAGCATCATCTAGTTCATTCATTAAAAGTGTTTGCTGACACTTCTGCACAGCTGAAAACAAACATGGCTTCTTCACATTAAAAGACAAAAAATAAATAAATGTTAGTATTGTTTTTTTGTAGAATTGTGGTGTTGAATACTGCAGCAGAAAGGTGTTTCCTGGAAGATTTAGTCTTGGCTGAGGCGCATACTAACATCAGGAGCAGCTCGCTAATGCAGACCTGGAGCTGAGTAAAGAGCACTGCTGTATAACCATCACTGACTGCTCTGAGTATTTCATCCAGGTCAGTATTGGACTGAAAGTTAACACAACAGTAGTGTATTAACGTATATCAAACAACTCAGCTGTGGTGTGACCAGAATCGTTTCTGTTAATTGGATTACAGTATTTATTGACCTACAGTAAATATAACATTTATGCTGATCAAAAATGTTCTAAAATCAAACATACAAGTTGTGCAGCATTGTTGTTTTTGATACTTCAGGCTCTCTCTGGATCATCATTAAATAACGACCGATAGAAGTGAACTCAACAATTTGAAGTAAAATACTGTGCTGTAAATAGGTCCACCAATCCATCCATCAATCTACAGCTAAAATCTCTGAGCAACACACACATAATAGTAATAATAATGACATACTTTATTGATCCCTTGGAGAAATTGTGGACAGCTGTAGTAGTTGACTGTGCTATGGTGCCACTGAGCTACTGACATTTGCCCAAAGATGCCTCGGCCAAGAGGAACTGGGAATTAAACCATGCTGTCCCAAAAACAGTTCTTAAAGTTAGACACATTCATAACTGTTCTCATTTTTAATTGATATTGCAGCTTATTCTTCGAAACTGCTGCACTAATGGCAAAAGCCATCAACATTAAAACATGGATCAGTTCTGGTTTTGGGTTCATGGAGCATCAAATCATACAAGCATGCTGAGGAGGGCCAGAATGGCAAAACAAAAGGGATGAGATAGTACAGTATGGTTTTGTATAGAAAAACATACCAATGTATGACAACTCTGAGACAGTGAGGGCCAAACAACCATGTGATGAGACAATGATAAGTAATAGTATCTCCAGTAATCTCTTCACTTCTGAACAGTTGAGATTGTGTATACTAACATGCCACTGCCTCCACTACTTCAATGCTCCTCTTTCCTTGGTGGTCAACTCAGCATACTAAATATTGGTATTATAGCTGACCAGCAGCTCTCATGGTGGGAGTTTCTGGTGTAATAAAAGCACTAAACCCTTGTACTCACCTCTTCTTCTGACCAATCTTTACTTTACTTTACTTTACTTTAGTTAATTTGGCAGACGCTTTTATCAAAGCTAAAAACATGCAATGATGACTACAGACTAAATCTATAGCAGCATAACTAAGAGATGGTTCAGAGTCACCTGAGCCATCTCTAACTATAAGCTTTAAAAAAAAAAGAAACTTTTAAGTCTAATCTTTAAGGTAGAGAGGGTGTCTGCATCCCAAACCTGGACTGGAAGCTGCTTCCACAGGAGATGAGCTTGATAGCTAAAGGCTCTGCCTCCCAGTCTACATATGGAAACTCTTGGAACCACAAGTAGACCAGCACTCTGAGAGTGAAGTGCTCTCCTGGGATAATACCGTTCTATGAGGTCTTTAAGATAAGTTGGGGCCTGATCATTTATTTCTTTATAAGTGAGGAGCAGGATTTTAAACTCTATTCTAGATTTAACATGGAGCCAATGGAGAGAAGCTAATGTAGGAGAAATATGATCTCGCTTGTTAATTCCAGTCAAAACTCTGGCTGCAGCATTCTGGATTAGCTGGAGGCTTTTAAGTGAGTTAGTGGGACATCCTATCAGTAGTGAATTACAGTAGTCCAGTCTAGAAGTAACAAATGCATGGACTAGTTTCTCAGCATCACTTTGAGACAGAATGTTTCTAATTTTAGCAATATTCCTAAGGTGGAAGAAGGGCGCTCTAGATATGTCTTTGTCCTGGTCAAAGATAACTCCAAGATTCTCCACAGTAGCACTTTGAGGCCAGAGCTATATCATCTAGGGTGGCAATCTGACTAGATAACACGTCTCTGAGATTTTTAGGCCCAAATAGAATAACCAATCAAACTGACCAATTAATCAGTTTCATCTGGTAAGTATAGCTGGGTGTCATCCGCATAACAATGGAAATGTATTGAGTGTTTCCTTATAATATTGCCCAGCGGAGACATGTATAAAGTAAAAAGAATTGGTCCAAGCACAGAAGCCTGTGGAACTCCATAACTTACTTTGATGACAGATTGTTAGTGCGCAGGTGGTCACATAGCTGCTTTGCTACTACTTTTTCAATCCATCCCCAGGAAAATCAGGCCCAATTCACACGTCCACCAGGTTGACCACACTTAACGACCCACTTAATGGGGGCAGGAGGAGCTGCTAAGTGTGGGGCTGTTACATCTACCCACACTCATCCCCTGCCTTTGTTTCACTTAACAAGCCTATTCAAGGCAGGTGTGAGGTGAAGCCAACCTGGAGGATAAATTTGTGGTCACTAGCCAACTTCCTTCAGACTGATAAAGTTCTGTGGATACAGAATGAAATGTCTCTACTTGAAAGTCCAGTTGCCATGTCTCAATCTTCAGACTACTTTACCTGGATGACTGAGAATCTTCACAGACATACTTTTTCAAGCATTTTAGAGATGAAGGGCAGATTGGATATCTGTCTATAATTGGCTAAAACCCCAGGATCAAGAGTAGGTTTCTTAAGTAGAGGTTTTACTACCACTACCTTAAAAGCCTGTGTAACATAACCTGTAAATAGATATAGATTTATCTGTTCTAATATGGACTTGCTGATCAAAAGTAAAACATCTTTGAGCAGGCTAGTCAGGATGGGGTCTAAGAGACATGTAGTAGATTTAGATGAATTAATTATTGAAATTAACTCTGCATGATCTACAGGAAAGGAGCAGTTTAAGTAAGGCTGAAGCTTGTTAAGAAATTCATAATGTCATCACTGCTGAGAGATAAGGAAATCGTATTTTCAACAGAACTATGACTCTGTGTCAGCCTGGCTACGGTGTTGAAAATAAACCTGGGGTTGTTCTTATTTGCCTCATTTAATGAGGAATAATATGTGGTTCTAGCTTTATGGAGGGCCTTTTTATACATCATTAAACTGTCTTCCCAGGCTCAGCAAGTTTATCTGAATTTGTGGAGCGCCATATCCTTTCAAGCTTTCGTGATGAATGCTTTTTACGTATTTGTGAATTGTACCAAGGAGCTAACCTCCTCTGATTACCTACCTTCTTTTTCAGATATCAAGTATAGTGTGCAATAAAGATGAAGCACAATCCACAATATACACTGAACAAAAATATAAATAAATACTTAAACATCTGAAAATGTTACTACATACACAAAAGACCCATGACTCTCAAATATTGTTCTCAAATCTGTCTACATGTGT
>JAUYWH010000025.1:21961168-21979900 GCA_034779795.1 Ctenopoma multispine
GGTGGTTTTACAAAGTATTGACTCAGGGGGCTGAATAATTACGCACACCCCACTTTTCAGTTATTAATTTGAAAAAATAAAAAATTAAGAATCATGTATGATTCTCGTTCCACTTCTCACGTGTACACCACTTTGTATTGGTCTTTCACGTGGAATTCTAATAGAACTGATTCATGTTTGTGGTTGTAATGTGACAAAATGTGGAAAAGTTCAAGGGGGCCGGATACTTTTGCAAGCCACTGTATATGGAATTATTATTCAACATAAATGCGTTAAATAATAAAGAATATTCTTTATATTAGTGATTCTTCACAGTAGCCACTTTTTACTTTGATGACAGCTTAACTCACTCTCAGTCAGCCTCATCACGTAGTCACCTCGAATGGTTTTCAATCTTGAAAGAGTTCCCAGGGTTAAGTACTTTTTGGCTGCTTTCCCTTCACTCTCCAGTCCAACTTATCCCAAATCATCTTAAGTGGATTCAGATCATGTGATTGCGATGCATCCCTCTCCTTCTGGACAAACAGCTTTTACATAACCAAGAGATGTATTTGTGTTATTGTCCTGCAGACCAGATGGGATGGCATGTGGTAGCCATGCTGGTTACTTACTTTTGACTAAGTCACCAATGGTGTCATCAGCAATGCACCTCCACACCCTCACACCTTCTCCTCCATTCTTTTTAAGAATCAAAGCATTTAAGAATCATCCGTTCACCCTCTCTATTACTTAGATTTGGACTCATCAGACCAAAGGACACTAATCTAATTCCATTCCTTGTGTTTCCTGGCCCAAAAAAGTCTCTTCTGCTTGTTGCTCTTGCCACAATTTGAGGATCAAGGTCTAACTCACACAGTCTACACTGAAACATGCTCTGAGAAGCATTAAGCAGTGTCCTTATCTGAGATTACAGTATTTCAGCCATTTCAGTTACTGGTAATGCTAATAAATGTATCCTCTGGAGCAGAGGTAGCTCTTGGTTTTCCTTCCCTAGTACGGTCCTCGTGAGAGCCAGTTTTATCATAACTTTTGATGGTTTTGCCACACACACAGGATAAATTCAAGGTAAAGTTGGACTCTCTTCTCTTTACTTAAATGATGCTTAATGCTGATTGTGATTCTAATGCTGTTAAACACACAGCTCCTCGTCCAGGCAATGGTCATCTTTAGACGTGACTATTGTAACTCTCTCCTGGCTGGAGCTTCTGCAGTCACCATCAAAACCCTCCAGATGGTCCAAAATGCAGCAGCCCGCCTCATTTTCAACCAGCCAAAATACACCCATGTTACACCTCTTCTCATCTCTCTCCACTGGCTCCCAGTAGCTGCTCGCATTGAGTTTAAATCCTTGATGCTTGCCTACGGGGCTGTAAGTGTACGCTAATAGTAAGCTACACCCCGGGGTGTAGGCCCTGCACGCCCTCCAAGATCCGCAAATGAGAGGAGACTCCAGTCAAGTCTATTTTCCTTTGTTATCCCTGGCTGGTGGAATGACTTGTCCTGCTCCATTTGACTTGCTAAGACTATTACCACCTTTAAAAAACATTAAAAAGTATTTCAAATGAATCTTACACACACACACACACACAAAATTGCCTAGCACTTAACAATTCCTAGCATGTTATTTGTCTTTACAAGTTTGGGTCTTATCATGGCTCTTAGTTTACAGTAACTCATAATTTACAGAACCCAAATGGTAATTGCTTGTGTCGTCTCTTTGTATGTTGCTTTGGATAAAAGCATCTGCCAAGTAAAGTAAAGTGAACATAAATTAATTTATCACAAGGTCTCCCACACACACAATGTTCTACCTTGAGATAGTGGTAATTGTTTCCTTTTTGTTTCCACTAACATTGATATTAGATGATTCTACAAAACTCTATTAAATTAACATTGATTGCCAATGTTTTTGAAATCCTTACTGATCCAACTGTCAATACATGGGATTCACAGTATGATTGGCTCAGGAAAAAACAAACAAACAAACAAAAAAACAATAGTGGTTGGCAGTACTACATTGTATTTATGTTTGTAGCCTTGTCTCCTAAAAAATATGTTTGTAAACAACTAAACTGCAATCCCATATATACGTTTTGATACAGAACGTATTTGCAACCCGATTATGTTTTCTTTTAACGTAATGATTGCAATCATTTGTTTACAGTTAACGTAAATGACAAGGCGCAAATACGTTGATACTGAACATATTAATGAAATGTCCACAGGCAACGTATTTTTGTCCGTTAAAATATCTGATCTACATATGTTTTTTCTGTTACATTTCAACATCCAGTCATGTGAGGGTAGAGACTTTAAAGTGTTTTATGGTTGGGATCAGACATCACAGCAGTGGGTTAGGGTCAGGGGAAAGACTGTGGGCTGGTTAATGGATAAAAATGTCACTTCACACACACACGTCTGCTTTAAAAATGAAACCAAATCTTTTTTCCAATCCTAACCTCAGTACTTTTCTTGCCTAAACTCAACCTCACGGGGACTTACATGTTTTCTGTGACCATCAGTTTTTGTGACTGTAGGGGTGCTGATTCCTCCTGAACAAACGAAATTGATTGTGGATCTGATATTTTCGTAGGGACACTACATGTGAAATCAGTGAAACAGCACCCCTACAGTCACAAAATCTGATGGTCACAGAAACCTGCATGTCAGTCCTGCACAGTAAATTCCATCCACCCCAACTACCTACATGCAAATGGCTTTGTGTTAATAAATGTAGCGCGCCATTTATTCATCCACACAAATACATTTCAGTACAACATAACAATGTGACAATTACGTTCTCTACAAAAACGTAATTGGGATTATAGTTTAGTTGTATACAAACGTGATTTTTAAGAGACAGAGTTGCTGTTTGCTACTTTCACAGCCTTATTTTCCACCTCAGTAAAGGGTGCAATACTCCCTACACTGACTGTGCTGCATGTTGGCATTTCTCAAAATGAAGTGCAGAATCATCCAATATGAACAGAATTTATGGGGATCCTGTACTATTTTACATATTTCCTAAAATAGACAAATATAGTCAAATTGTCACTGTCAAAAGAGATAAAGTCCAATCAACATAAGGTTCTATATGACTGAGCATTACTGTCATGTAGACCAGGAACAACTCAGCAGCAAACATTAAGCATCCACAGCTACTGCATGTTTAGTAATGATAGTACAATGCTTGCAACTGCACATGTGTAGGTGTATGTGAGCTGGTGGGAGGGAGTCAGATACAATCAGTCTGGCTTAAACCGCAAAACCCTCCATTTGCCAGCAAAACTGTTAAAATACAATCTGTTTCCCTGTCTATTAGCAGATAAAATCTAATTCAGATGGCAATGTGGAGATATTCTGTCTGAACAGTTAATTTAAAGCAAAGGGCTGCAAAATAAGATGAACTTTTCTAGTCCCTACGGAGAAACTGGGTCATTACAGCAGCTCTGAGACGGTTCACTGTTCAGGAGGCTGAAAGCCCTGATCCAGTTATGGGCTGTTACACTTATATGTGGGTTATATTTGAGTTCTGTTGATTTCTTTCTTCCATTTCTGCACAGAAATACTGTATGAAAAAGCTTTGTAACATTTTTATAGATCATAGTTTCTAATGACAACAGAAACCCGTTCCTGTTTATGTACAACTAGATGAGAAAAGTATTTATGAGGGTTCATCATGCCTAGGTCCCTTCCCCTGCCTGGCTGGTATATCAGCTGAATTGAATTTGTGTCCTAACCCTAACCAGTGGTCATGAGCTCTAGGTAGCACAGCCAAAACTGGAATAATTCTAATGGTTATTTTTGCACTAAATGTGTGATAGGCTACACAAGAGGCCTACATCATTGTGAGCATGTGTGCTGTGTCTCTGTCGCTCTGCCACTAAACCATCAAACCACTAATTGTGTGATGGGGTTTCTATGACACTGTTGGACTTCTTTTCTACTGCAGTTACTTAAATTTACTGCAATGCAGAAAATGGAGAACACATTAGAGGATATGGTCTGTACAGCTATAGTGATACTTCTGAGTGTACCAGTCACAGTGGTTGTGTTATGTGTCTTGGCAACGCAGGTACATTTCTGCAGTGGTGCACATCATGCTTGGGATGCTGAGTGAGAAGCCCGACTTTTCAATATTGTACATCCAACATTCCTCTTGGTTTAAAGCCTCGTTTCTCGGTTGATTTTGCATCTAACAACGAAAAGCAAAAGCAGAGCAACAAAGACTGTAAACAGAAAGCGAGAGAGACAAGTGACAGAGACAGATCGGATAACAGGGGCAGCTAGCAGGAAATGCTAGATCTATTCACGCACATACATACACTCTGGAAATGTGATTGACAGTTCCCTCAAGGAATGTAGTGAATTATTCAGCAGCGTCTGACGGACCGACAGACAGGAGAGCAAACAGAGAGACAGAACATCAGTCAGAGGCACAGACAGACAGTGAGACAGTTGGCAGGAGGCTGTGGAACATCAAAACTTCCCTCCAGGCACATTTTTATTCATAATCAATACCTCTATTGAATTTTGCATAAACCTGTGTGCTTTTACTGTGCCAGGATTTTAAATAGTTTAAGAGCCATGTTTTGAAATTCAGGGTGTTCCTTCACCTGCTGCTGTCCACCACCAGGGAGACAAGCTACATGTCAACAAAAAGTAGTTTGCAACATATCACAGTCAACAGTAAAGACCAGTCAGCTAATAGCTAGCAGTGCTCTTTAGTCTCAGGTGTTGTGTCCAAATTAAAGAGCTTAATATATACTACCTGTTTGCTATATACAGTGTGTTAAATAAACCTATTAAGCAGCCAAACATCAATCATACTGTTACTTTAGCACAGTAGTAGTTGTTTCAAAACTACCATTACCAATGTGTTTTTTGAAATATGCATTTATCAAATCTCACCGTCACAAATTTTAGTCTGCGGCATGGTGTGTTTGGGCTGATCAGAACACAGCAATGATGAGTGGGAAGCTTGTTCAGACGTGAAATTAAGAGCTGCAAGAAGATAGCAAAAAAATACATGATGGTCTGACCTGGATTGATGAAGTTTGCATTGTGGTGCACCTGAATCTTTTAAGTAAACATCAGCAAGTTTCGCAACTTAACTACTGATTTACTGATTGTAGTAGCTGCGAGTACAACCTTCATTCATTGAACCCTGCATTAACAGTACACCAGTGTACACCAGCAAAATAGTTGTAGATATTAGGATTTCCTTGTGTGTCTAAATCACACAGTGCTACTGCTCTCAAAACTCACAAATTAAGAAACAACAGGAGCACTAGGATCTTTGTTATTGAAACAGTTTTACATCCCGAACTATTCAACTGTGCAAATTTCAAGGTGACGTTTGGCAACGTCAAGGTACATGACACCTTTTTGTGTTTCTCCAGGAAACTTCAGTTCCAATAATTAATGCAACTTCATTCAATGCAAAATCAGTTGCTGTGGTACATGCTAGAGCTTTACCTTTTCTCCTCATTTTGAATAATATTTTGCCAATAAAAGGGAAATAAGATAAGATAAGACTTTATTGATTTCACAGTGGGGAAATTTGTGCGTTACCACAGCTCAGGGACAGATAGCAAAAGAATACAAGGAGTATACATATATAAAATCAAGAAATAAAAAATTAAAGGAAAGGAAATACAAAACAAATGCTTTCTATCATATATTTATAATATCTATGCTAAGTCAAATACAGTATTTGTGACCCCCAACCCCAATGCGCCCATTTTCTGCCAGTGCCCTTGCAGCAAACCATCTGGCAAAGCCATATGACCCCACAACCAGACCAATAGTTTTTATTGCTAGATCCCATAAAGACCTTACATTTACCTTCTACAACACTTTCAGCTTTAGTAACTGCATTGATCAGTTTAACACGTGTGTTACACTATGAATCTGAATCTGACTTTAATTAATCTCATTAATTTCCCTGCAGGCCAAAGGATCATCACATTTAAGCAAAAGAAAAAAGGAGCCTCTATAGCAGTAAGCATTTTACAGAGAAGAAGGTCAATTGAAAGTAAAGAACTGAAGACAAACAAGTTAAAAAGTTCACTTGAACAACCTACTTTCTGCCTCACACTATGTTCCATTATCATGTCTAAGTCTGTTTCCACCACAAAACCCTTCCCCAGAGAACAGAGACCTTTTGAGGAACCTCTGTTCACCTAACTGTATTCCCACTGGGGGAACCAGGATCCAGTTCAGTTCCACTCTCTGCCCAGGAGTGTTGTATCAGGGGCTAATTGAGAGTCAGACCCCGCTTCCTAATTATGATGTCAACTCTGACTACACAACTTTATCACAAATTCATCTTATTTCGCATTTTGTGGGAGCAGGAATATAGTAAATAAACCAGTGGACATCAAGCTTACTGTCAGCTGAAGGTCATTTAATGTCAAATAAAAGAGAGAACATTCCACAGGTTTCAGGTTTCATTCACCATCTTTTCATTTATGTTTTTAAAGTTTCTGATGTACATTCTACAATTTGACACTGTGGAGAGCAAGTGAGTACATTTAGTTAAGGTCTTTGAAGGATTTTTAAGTTACTTATATGAAGAGTACTTTTATTACTATTAAATACTATTTTCTGCTACTTTGATTTTACTAAATGTACAAAGCAAATAATAACTTTTACTGCACTAACTTATTTAAAAGTTATTAGTTACTTTTCAGATTCTGATTAGTAATCAAAATGGAGAATAATCATGAGACTGGTTCCCGGTGTGACAGTAACAATAACCAAGGCCATAGGTAAAGTAATTTAGCTTATACATATTTCATTCACAAAAACTGTGTATGTATAATGTGTTATAACAAGCTCCATCATTACCAGCGGCACCATTAAAATGATGAGCACATGAATGCATCAGTAATTATACTGACATTTTGCAAAAAGAGTAAATTTACTTTTGGAACTTTAAGTATTTTTTAGCTATTACTTTTTTATGTAACATTGTGAATGCAGGAGTATTTCTTTTCTGTGGTAAAAATCTTCCATCTCTGCCACTGGCTATAAAAAAGGAACATAAAGAGAGTTCTAGGTGTGAAAATAAGGTCAAGTGATGTTGAGGTCTTTACTCGTTTAATCTCCTGTCACCCCTCAGTCACTCTGAGTGACAGATGCTGTAATTAAAATGAAAATGAAGAAGAGTAATCACAAAGTCACTTCTTTTGTGAATGATCAGAAAGCCCCCCTCACCTGAGCTGCACTGAGGTTGCCGCTCAGCTTCTTTCATTATTACCCTGTGACAGTGTGGACACACATGGGCAACGTTCAGACCACCTGAGCCGAGCAACCGTTAGGAACCAATTCAATTACTTCTGTCTGAGATTGATCTGTCTGGTCTGGCACAGACAGGAACCGATTGGATTGTCCTAAAAACTCCAAATGCTGGCTGACCATTGAACCCCAAGCTGGTACTTTGTTGGTCTCGCTCCTTCTGCCACATGACTCTGTCTCCCTAACTGACTGTCAGTGTGGGTGGAGCAGCCCAACATATTTTCTTCAGATAACTTTCCAAACATTAATTTATGACATTGAACAAAATGATTCTATAATATAGTGGTAAAACCATTTCTTTAAAAATGCTGCTTTAGGTTCAGTCAGAGATTTCCTACAATGCCCTTCAACAGCCCCCTGATGAAAAAGAACAACCTGCTGTGGATTTTAAATGAAGATGGAGAAAGTGATCTCAGGAGCAGAGTGAGAGCCTGCTGTCGAGAAAAGGTGAGTCAACCTTGATTCAAACGTTAACCTGTTCTCATATTGCTTTGCGCTCTGGGCCCGGCCTGCTCCCATGGCTGTGAATTCGCTCTGTGTATCTCTGAAGATGGACTTTTCCCCACATGACTGCTGAGCACCATGGGGAAATGACAGATTGACCTAAACCTGATGTTTCAGAATAAAATATATATATAAACTCTACTTACTCACTGAGGCTGTAAAGTGCCTGTAATCACCACTGGCTGCTGTGTTTTATCAGTATTTACACTGATTTACATGGATTTATCTTGCAATGACTGACAGAGCAGTGTGAGATAAACACAGAAAGAGATAAAAGTCAGCAAAAATAGGGATTTTTCCTTAATCCTGTAATTTGAATACTAAAAAAAATAACAGCTTGGCGGATGTTTGTTGACGCCTTGTCGTAGAAACTAATTACATTTCAGTGCACTTTTAATTTTTTTATTTGATTATTCATCAAAAAATGTGCCAGAACCCTAAAAGATTCATACAAACAATTCTGAGCCTGTGAGTTCAGTGTTCATCGTTTAATCAGACTGAATATTAAAAGCTGTTTAGCCAGCAGGATGTTCAGCAGACATACAGAAACACAAGGCACTGCTCATCTTCTCTCAATGAAGAAAGGTTTAATAGAGATTAAAGATGCATCTGATACTATTGACCGTACGTCAGCATTACTAAGACTGATTTACCCTCAAAGCAATAAATAACTTTTAGAAGGTTGAAACTAATTTGACATTTATAGAGCTAAGTATTCATTTACACTGGATATGATGGAGCAACTTTATTTATAGAGTTTTTGTAAAATAGCTATAAAAAAAACTTTCCTATTAATAAATTCTAAACTTCTGATGGCAGTTCCTCAATAACACTGAGGTCTGTCGTCTGTTACCATCGTGGCTATAAACAGATAACTAATCTTACTCTGGATGTCCAAAAGTATACAAATACAACATTTAGTCCAACCCTGTCTCTTAAATGGTACCATTCTATAAAACTAAACTGCAAAGACAATAATGAAATGTTATTAGCAAACATAGAGTGATGCTTTAGACAACTCTGTGGGAGCCAACACAAGTGTTGAACCTTACTAATGCACTTGAATAAGAGCACATCCTCGGAGCCAGGTTCTCCAGCCTGGTAAAGGGCTTTAAAGCCAGGTTATGATGCGGTGTCCTGATTCAAATTTTTTGTACTTTGACTCCTAGGTCATTTTTAAATCAATTACAGTTGTTTCTTCCTGTCAAGTCCAAGCCAGAATTAACTTGGTTAAGATTTTTGTAAGAAACCACTATTACTTGTTGCTAGGAGACAGGGAGCTAACTGTGGTCTTTGGTGTCCATGTCGGATACTTTGGACAAACAGACCTCTAACCCATTTTTTTGCCTTTATACTAAACAAGATTATTCACAAAAACACACATTTCTAGTCAGGAGAGGAGCAAAATGAACTAAGAAGAGCTGAGATGTCACAACTCTTGTTGCAGATACTGTATCTAAAAGACCCGAGATCTCCTGTGTAAAGTCACTGCCTAATAATTGTACTGCAAAAAACCCATCCACTCCAAGGCAGCTCTTTACTGGTGTGATTTAATCCATTTTAGGCGTCTCCCCAAATGCCAGTCAAGTCAGCATTTTCAGCTATTCTCTCTCTCTATCATTGTGTCTCAGCATCTCCTCCTCACACTGGCTCTGCCAAACTCCTACCACACAAAATGACGGCACACTTTGTCCAGTGATTGACACAAACATACACATTTTTCAGCGGAACTTCAACGCCTGTCACATGTCACTTTCATACTTTTTGGGGTCTGATTTTGCTCAAGAAATGATGCAGTAAAGGTGTTTTTTTTCTCCCTTTGCTGTTTATGTGTGTTGAATCGTGGGTCAGACTTGAATCTGCTTAAAAGTTTTCCAGTCTTTCCAGTCCACTGACTGAGAGTACAGACAGCACTTGCAACCCTGGGTGCTTTTCAGCAGGTTAGTCTAACTCACCAGTCCTTCCTGCAGTTTAAGCATTTTATTCCAAAAGCTGCGATAATACAGAAACATCCAGCATCCTCCAACTTCCCACATTAACACAACAAGAGCAGGTAGGGCAGCAAAAAAGGGCTTTCCACTGTACCAGCAGTCTTAAAGGAGCTGCAAAGTACCATATTCAATAAAAAAGATTTTTCATTACATCATATTTGAGAGATTGTTCTGTCTGGTGCTGCAGGGTAGAACATGGATTTAAGAATGAGTGTGTTTAGAAAGGTTACGCTGCTGTTTGTAATGCCTCTAAATTACTACTGCAAGTCTTTCCCAAAGTGCTACTCACTGGTAACTACATTTTCTTGAGGTTCTTGAAGATATTTTACCTTGTATCTGAAAAGGTTCTTCAGTTCTAACTGACCAGCTGGGAGTCCCATGTATTTAACCTCTGAGGAGCCTCTGGTCTCACTTCACTTACAGCCACTAGACAGCACTTTGGGAAAACCATGAGCTGGATGACTGATCTCCACAGACATTGTTCTGTTCTGGTCTCCATCTTGAACCTGACTTCACAACATTTTGTGTTGAATGAAGTGTCTTGAATTTGAAAGATAAATTTCATAGGCAGTGGAAAACACTTCAGATCCTTTAATCAAACTACCAATACAGTAACATAAAAACATTTCATTACAAGGAAAAGCCCTGCATTTAAAGTCTAAATTAGGTAAATGTACTGAAAAACTATGAAGTAAATGAATTCAAGCATTAAAGTAAAAGTACTGTATGTATTATTAGACTGAAGGTGGCACTTTTTAACAACCAGCCATCGGATGTGTTTAAAGGAAAAATGCCTCCTTGGAGAGAAAGTCTCCTGGACCTGCTATTGATGCACAGACATCTGACATCTGATATCTGAAGAACACCAAGCCAGTGGTCAGTGTTTGGTCGTTGGTGAGCGTATGTTGGTCTAAATTTTGCATTGTGTTCGACTCCGTTGGCAAAAGTTGCACTTTTATCAGCAGCTTTTAAGTTGATTCAGTATGTTGAGTCAACAGAGGAACCACTGATGAGAGAGTGAAAAAACAATTGCTATAAATTATGGATTCTCATGCGTCTCGCACCCCCCTTGACCACCCCTCTAATTGAGAAACACTGAGCTTAGTGAATCAAATGCAATTTACATCTCTATATCAGACAAGAAAAAAAAAAGCTATAAACCATTTGTGACGAGTGACAGTGGTGTAAAAATAGTAAGTAAATGCTGCCAAGTGCTGCCGCGTTTACGGTTTGTATATCTGCAGCCATAGGTCTTCTTCTGCTTTCCCTTTCTACATAATGAAAACAGATTACTGCCACCTGCTGGTATAGAGGGTTACTTCCTAGTGACACCTTCAGTCCCAGATGCAACAGTCTGTCTAAGGTGCCTCTGGTGTCGGCTTGTTGAGTAACCACTATTTTAATAATTTAAAAACTGTTTAATATGAGCTTCTCACACTGTACTGCTCAGGTAATGTATCAAATTACTGTTAAATAAATGCACTAGAATAAAAACAATATATCCATCTGAACTGTAGTGTACGATGAAAACATTCAAGTAAAAGCACCACAAAATTACCGTCAAATATACAGAATTACCAGAGTAAAAGTAGTTTTCCCCAGTATAATTGCATAATCACATTTCTAAGAGTTCAAATGAAGACTTTAGCAAATAAAGCAACATACTGCATCGTGTTGCAAACACTTGTAAGTTCAAACTTGATTCTCGCTGTGCACAACAGCCACACATAGAATCTTTTCTTCCTTTCCTGCATGGAGCCCCATTAGTCAGTCTCAAAACTGCTCAGACCTCCTTATAAAAGAACCGATTTATCTGACTATGTGGTAGTGCATTACAATGCTTCAAGATCAAATCAAATATCAAATCAAATCAGATCAAATATGTATGAACATTATAATATGTCATGTGGGATCTGTCTATTCTTATGAGAACTATATTCTGATTTAAATGAACAGTGTGGTTTCATTTTGCTTATACTCTACAGTATATTACTTTCATGATGAAGGAATAGATTTGTGATGCTTGAAACTCTAATATGTTAAGCATGGTACACAAAGATTGTAAAATTATTCATTTCTAGGGACAAGTCACTTCAAGTGAGTGTAACTCCAACTAAACCTCCCATCTCACTCGGAAAACTTGTCTTGAATGTGTGGAATACTCCTTTATCATTTTCCATTATATCAGCCCCACTGATACTCTGACCCCAAACTATGCTGAGTGTGAAGGAAAATGAAAAGATTCACTTTTAGATCACTAAGATGACAAGCAGCCAGAGGAAGGAGCAGCAGGCTCTGATGATGCGTGTTAGAGCTGTGAGACGGACAGATGGACTTACAGTAGAAGCTGCTGTGTGACTTATTCATTTTTACTGCTGTGATACAAACTCGGTCTCACTCTGCTCTGCGCGATTTCTGTCATCAGTGAATATGAAGCACCAGGTCATATTTCGGGGGACAGACGCACGTTCACGCACATGAACGGACACAGACACGCGTAGCAAGCACGCACACACGCGCGCACAGCATTGTTGGGAATGCGATGCTCACACGTGCAACGTGCACACACGCGCTCACGCCCCCCACCCCCTCTTGTTCCCCATACCACCCCAGCAGTCCTACCTCCAGACTTGCCCCAGCTGCAGGATGTGAAGCACGGTTTGAAAGACCCACATGCACACTGTGCAGCACCTCCGGGGGGAGCCAACTCTCCCTGCCGTCGCAGGTGGGGTGGAGGATGTGTAAACCGGGGTAGCATTCGCGGCGTTTTCCGCCGCCGCATTCCCGCCGCGTTGGTCGCTGTCCTTGGTGCTTAAAGTGTTGTCTCCCACCGTGGCTGCCGCGCCTGCCGCCGCCGCCGCCGCGCCGTTCCCGCTGCCGCTCGCTGCTCCGTCCCCGCCGCTCAGCTCCGAGTAGTCATACACGAACCACCTGAAACTCAATACCTGGACGACAGCGGAGGGCACCACGACGAAGACTAGCGTTAAGCCGAACCACCAGAAGTCGCCTCTCAGGTAGTAGTCGGCGGCCAGCCACAGGTCGGTCGCGCCGTCGGAGAAAAAGACGAGCAGGGCGCAGAGCACCCAGCAGCAGTCCAGCACGGTGTAGGGTTTCCCGCCGGCGGCCGTGCAGCGAGGCCGGGCGGCGGGGTTCCCCGGCTCCGAGATGCTTCTGGGCGTGTTGTCATCTTCCACAGACACCGCTGCTCCATCCGACTTAGCGGCCATGTTGGTTAGGATAGGAGAGAAAGACAGAGAAAGAGGTGGGGAAACGAGAGAGAGAGAGTGTGAAGGGAGGGGGCTGGCTGTGTGCAGGAGAGAGAGAGTGAGAGAGATTACATCATAACTAGCCTCATCACCAGCCAATTAATAGCGAGGCATCACTAACAGCGTTCAGTGTGCAGACACACACATCTGCAAACTGTTTTATGAACCTTACTAATCAATCTACTCTACTTACGATGTGTCTGCAGCAGCAGCATTTTGCTGCACATCACAACACATGTTTGTGACTCTTCACTGAGGGCAGTCACACTTGTATTGTAAATTCTTTAAAGTGGTGAATGTTTTACATCCTGGTGACTGTCTTCCTGCACATTTAAACTCCCTCCTGACAATAACTGTCAGCCGTTTTATTTTTCTCTGCGAAGAAGCCATTGTCTGCATGTTGATGTATGATCAGTATGAAGATCAGAGAAAAAGATAGTAACCATAGAAATTCTTCTTTTCAGTATCCTTAAAACAGTATGTCACCAGGCAACTAACATTTCCCCTGACTTTCCATGACCTATGTTGAATGCCAGCACAGGAAACACTGTAACTGAAAGAGCTAGAAAAGATTTGTTTCTTTATTAAATAGCTAATGTGTATTCTTTATGATTTTCAGTATAATTTATGTGTACTTTTGTGAGAGTAAATATGATTTTTATTTCCATGTTTAAAGTTTTTTAAAGTTTTCAAAGAAGCAGATCTGGTTGTCCTCTTACTTACTTTAGAAACATTAAAACCATTAATCCAGATAATGTGCAGATAAAGGCAACTGTTTCAAACGCTTCATGTGGCCATTATATAGTCTGGAAGGTTAGCTGGGCAATATTTTACTTCCTGGATAGCTCAGTAAGCCCTCTTCATATACTCACATTGTAATCATTACGTTAATTTTAAGGATTACAACAATACATGCAGACAATAGGTTTAACCACAAGAAGTACTTTTGTCAGGTTTAGGCAAGAAATAACTTAATAATCACAGTTCTTGCAGCTCAGTAATACATTCTATGCTGTAGTTTCATTCTCAGTAATTCATTCACTGATTCTCAAAATGCTCTAATTCCCCCCAAAATAGCTGGCCACTGTGACTTTTAGCAAACATTACCCAAACTGGAGGAAATAGCACATTCTTTTGAGACTAGGTAGGATGTAGGATGTAGGATTGAATCCAAATGACAAGTGTTCTATTGTAGTTGTACAATGTGATTTTTTTTCTCATGTGTCCATAGGTTGGTGTTCTTCAACTGTACAGGTTTTAGAAGGATGTTTAGCACAGTTCAACCCTATAATTAAAGGTGACATGCTACCCTTTAAGCATTTAAAATCCATCGTGGTGGTGTACAGAGCCAAAATGATGAAGATTGTGTACTAACCCTAACCCAAATATTCATGGACCTGGCAGTATACAGGAAACTAAAAAAGCAATCAGAATCCCTGGGGGCGGGGGTAAAGTGGGGAGGTGCAATAGTTAAAGAGGAAGAGGAGGAGGCATCTCTGGGCATAACAAGGAAGGACCTGTTGGACAGATAAACCAATCACAACACTCACTATTTTTTTATGGGACATCTTGACAGTAAGGAAAGAATAGAAAGGGACCAGACCCATCCTTCCAGTTTGTTCTTAAAGTGGAGGGTGTATTGCTCCTTTTCCTCACCTGGTCCTGGATCAGCAGCTCTCTAACCTCACAGGCCACCTGTGTTTTTCCAGGAAAGTCCATTTGTCTGATTGTAACGAGGCAGTGATGCATAAAGCTGGCAAGACACAGAGCAACTGGTCTGTTAATAGCAGTGACCACACTAATTGAAAAGATCCCATAAACTGTGAGTAGAATAGACAGTAAAACTCTTTGGTGAATTATGGCCCTATGCTTCACTGCCCTCAATAAACTAATCAGCTGCTGTGCTTCCACGATTGGGCTGAACAGAGCTTATCAGTGCCGGGGTCAATCCACAATGTCTGTGGAACAAGATATAAAGCCCGGTTTGTTAATCTAAAGCTACTGTTGCACTCACAAACCATGCCAGCAGGGACTTTTTTTTGGAGGGTCCTGACCTTGTCTGGGCCCTGACGTGGAGACTAACATAATTTTGTTAATAGACAAGGCTACACGATTTCTGATAGTCCCTTATATGAAGGACTAACTCTGTCCAATAATCCCGTCTAAACATAATGAATTTTTTACTTGGAATTTTAAGGTCAAGACATTATTAAACATTTTTCATGGACATCTCAGTTTAACACCAGGAAGCTTCTCATTGGACAGCAGCTGCTGATAAAAGTTGTACATCTACATATTTGTTTAATGTGTAAATAGTGCAAAACAACAGAGACAAAAATATATTTCCTAAATGAAATATTACTCTCCCTGATGGTTTTTAATGGCTCAGTGTGATATAATTCACAGCTGGAAGTGCTGGTGTTTGTTTCACAGCATATATTACAGAGATACACAGATTTGTCTGGATTTATTTATTTTTTTGATAAATGATGCCCATTATGAGTTTGACTAAGGGGAGCTAATTAGCGATCCCACATTATCACGGCTCTGACTCTGACACACTTTAGAAAAACAGAGCTGAGTTGCTGCAACGGAGAGAAAATTGTCGCATTTACAACAGTTATAAAATGAAATGTTTTAGGTCCCCCCAAAAAATGAAAGACTGTGTGCAAGTTTGTAGATGTTCTGAAAGTTCTTTATTGTTTATGATTCATGACGAGAATGAGAAATGATCACTGCTAGAGTTGGTGATTCACTTACCTCAGGCCAAATATGTCAGTGTCTCCTTGGACTTCTACTGGTTTCATCTTACAAAAGGAGACTAGTAAAACGATTAAGAGTTCAACAACCCAAAGGAATATCCAAGTGAAAAACTAACCAACATAATTTATGTACAGTACCCTACAAATTCTGCTTTTTTGCAGTAGAGCTATTTTATGTTGTGGAGAAAACTAGAGTCACAAAAAATTGGATGAACAACTGAAAAATGCAGGCAAAACACTGTCCATGTTGATATCCTTTAAGACTTTTATTGTCCTTAGGTGTCTTGGATGCCTGGCCAGTTGCTTTGCCTGGGTAATCCAACTTTGCCCAATTATCACACCAAACGTACCTTTTTGATTAAGGAATTTTGATTCTAAACCAGCTGGACCAGTTGCAAATGCACCACAAATCATGTAAATAAGGATTACTGACTTGGACTAAAAGACATTAGTTAGAAAATGTAACTATACTGTGTATACAATATTATGTTCTAATGAAGTTTAGACCTTTAATTATAGCGCCCTCATCAGGACATTGAGGGTGGGTGTCAGACAAAATGTCCCCCTGGGAGCCGCAATGCTCTTTCTTTCTTTGTACTCTGTGTATCGCTCACAAGCTGTGCATTTCCTGACAAATGAGGGTCATTATGAGTTTGAGAGCACAGGGAGCTAATTAGAGGTCTCAGATCAGTGCTGCTGCTGTGATACACTTTGGTGAATACACACAGACGCTGAGCTTCAGGGGGACTTTTAAAACATCTGCAGCAATCGACCGCAGCTTTTAAAGGAAAAGTTGCAGCAACAGTTTTGACTTGCTTGTTAATTCAGAGTGGAGAGTGACAAGACAAAATAGCAGTGGGATATTGAAGGTAGGGTGTTGGGTTTAAAGCAGTTACTTTGTGCCTCCACGGTCCTTTCAAAGTCTGTCGAGCTACCAGAATGCTGCAGACTGTCACAGAGGATACTTAACATTATTCTAACTATACCAGAAGGAGAGAGGGTTTTTCTTAGTTATTTGCCAAAATGAAGCAAAATAAAAATATTTCAGTGTGGTTTTAAAGGGAAAAAAATATTTTTTAATATTTTGCCATCATACCCTCAGACTCAAGATAATCTTAGTCTGGTCCATAATCATCATCACTGTTGTCTTTTTTAGACTTGGTTTTGACACAGCATCAGCATTTGTAGCATTGGGTAGATTGATTTCGGGTCTCATGCTACAATTAGTTTGATTCCCAAAAGTGGCTGTACTGTAGCTTTAATCATATTAAATCAAATAGCCTTTTATAGCCATTCACTATATGTGCAGAACATACAGGAGAATCAGAATGCTGTTTCTCTCTCATGTTCATAGTACTATACAGTATACAATATAAAAGTATAAATATAAAAGATTACACAGAATCATTTTGAGAAGTAAGCCTATGTGCAATGTGCAATAGTCAGTAGTGTAAAAATGCAATAACGATGAAAAGTGAGGAGGTGCATTATAGAGCAGTTTATGATCTGTTTATATACAAGGAATCATATAAACAGCAGTGCAAGTGACCAACAGCAGCACAAAGACAGTTAGCAGCAGATCTGTATGATATATAGCATGCTGAGGTATAGTACTTGGAGGGATGGTGACTCTTGTTACGGTCCAATCGCATCCTGACAGCTTGGTGGATGAAACTGCTGTACATCGTCTTGTGGACCGGGCCCGGAGGCTCTAGTACCTTTTCTCTGAGGGGAGGAGGCTGACGAGGGAGTGTAAGGGGTAGGGGGAGTCACCAGCAATGCTGATGGCTCTACGGGTGAGGCAGGTGTTGAAATTTCCTTGAGGGAGGGCAGGGGGACACAGATGATCTTTCTGGCTGCATCCACTAGTGGCAGTGGCAGGGACTTCCTACAGGAGGCAGTGCAGCCTCCATACCACACACAGAAACGCAGCTGGTGAGGATGCTCTCTTTGTTTATCTCTTTGATTGTGCCCCAGTAGAAAGAGCATATGATGGGGCGACTTGTGCTCTCCTCAGTTTGAGTAGGAAGTAGAGACGGGTTTGAGCTTTCTTCGCCAGTAATGTGGTGTTGTCTGACCAGGGGAGGTACTCGGAGATGTACGTCTACTCACCCTCACCACAGCTGAACCGTCGATGGTCAGTTGGAGGTGCTGTGAATGACCTCTTCTGAAATCAACCACAATCTCTTTGGTCTTTCCCATGTTCAGGAAGAGATTATTGTCTCTACACCACTAGACATGTTGGCTCACCTCTTTCCTAGAGTTGGATCCGTCAGTGTTGGTGATGAGACTAACCAAATTTATATAGTAATCTTTCAGTGGCTTAGCAAATGCAAATAACCTCACTTTGTGCAGAAAACTACCAGAACTACTCCCACCTTCTACCAGAACTACTGCTGCTACACTTAATTTATAACTGCATATAACTGCATCTTAACATCTTAATGTTTTAGTTGTACTTATTTTACAGATTTTACTTTATTTTATTTAGATTTGTGTTTTTAAACTTCTATTAATTTTGCGTGTTGTACTTGTATACCTATGCATGTGACAAATAAAGAATCTTGGATCTTGAAACTTTTTACTGGAAACTCAACTACAACATATGACACCCTAAAGTAGATGACAAAAATGAAGATACTTTTGGTATTCAGTATCTTGTCCAGGGACACTTCGACATGTGGCCAGGAAACAAGGAGTGGCCGGAAAAGGGAACCACCAACCCTTAGGGTAAATTGCCAACTCCCACGGTTGCCCCTCAAAATTAAGAAACCTCCGGCTTGCCACCAAATGACGCTGTTTAGTTTAGTGAATTTTTATTTCAAACATGTGCATTCATCATAATTACATATTATCATTTAATTATTGTGTTTGAAAAGGAGTAGGCAGAAGTTTACACTTATTTGG
>JAUYWH010000025.1:21985616-22031784 GCA_034779795.1 Ctenopoma multispine
TCCTGATCAGTTTGTTCAGTTTGTTAGTGTCTCTGGCTCTGATGCTGCTGCCCCAGCACACAGCAGCAAAGAATATTGACACTATTGCACTGACAATAGACTGGTAGAAGATCTGCAACATCTTGTTACACAGATTAAAGGACTTAAGCTTCCTCAAGAGGTAGAGTCTGCTCTGTCCCTTCCTGCACACAGCTTCTGTGTTAAATTCCCAGTCCAGTCTGTTGTCAAGGTGGACACCCAGGTATTTGTACCTATCCACCACCTCCACTTCTTCTCCCAAGATGGGGTGGGAGGGGGACACAGGACAGGCGACCTGTCTGTGTGCTTGTATGATGAGGAAGGATGAGACTTTTGTCTCATCCTCCCCCTGCGAGGAGGATGGGGAGCATGGGGCGGGTGGAAAGGAGGAGGGGGTGTTTAGGGCTCCTCCAGCTGAAAATCTGTTAAAACAGTTGTTCAGCTCATTTGCTCTTTCGAGGTTCCCTTCAACCTGATTCCCCTTCTCCTTGAAGCCTGTGATCTTTTTCATCCCAGACCACACATGCTTCATGTTGTTTTGCTGGAGTTGGTTCTCCAGCTTCCTCCTGTAGGTGTCTTTACTCTGCCTCAGATTCACCTTCAACTGTCTCTGCAGCTCCTTTACCTTGTCCTTGTTTCCCTGCAGGAAGAACCCTGCTGCTGAACAATGGGAGTGTAGCTGGAGGCAAGGTGAACAAGGTTGTGATCTGATCTACGGAGGGGGGGCAGGCCAGTAGACGTGTATGCATCCTTCACGATTGCATACAGTAAATCCAAAGTCTTATTGTATGGGACAGTTGAGGAACTGGTAGAAAGTTGGGAGAATGTTGGAAAGAGACGTGTGGTTAAAGTCTCTTTGGATGCTGAGTCTCGAGGTGACGGAGTGAATGACATCACATGCTACCTCCGAAGCTGCTGATGGCGGGATGTATGTGGTGATGACAATAACACATGTTCTTTCACAGTAATATGTCCGGTGGTTACACTACCTGTTACTGACAAGCACCGCAATCCCTCCTCCCCTCTTCTTACCGCTCTACCTGCAGTCTCTAAGTTGGAGTCCAGAATATGGTCCTGCATTCAGGTCTCATAAAAACACATAATACTGGACTCACGATATTCCCACTGGGTCATAGTCAGCGCTCCAAGCTCGTCCATCTTATTCAACAGAGACCTCACATTTCCCGTAACAACAGAGGGAAGAGCAGGTTTAAACATTCTCCTCCATGCTTTCTTTTTGAGTCCAGCTCTGCATCCCCTGCATCTTCTCCTCAGCTCGGCGGGGATCTGGGGCCTCTCTCCCAGTACTGTGACCCCGGAGAGCGCAATCACCTGATCGCACTGGTAACCGCATCTGTTGCCATGACTCCCTGAATTGAAAACAGTTAAAAACACCTGCAAAACCATGAAATAAAACTTAGTAACTGACCTGCCCATTAACAAAAAGTACAATAATAAAAATGTCAAAGTTTAAAAGAATGGTAGAAAAAAAGTGAGAAAAAGACGATAGAACTACAAATCTAACCGGAGCTACTGCGACAAGCAGCCACCTGAGGCGGCGCCAGGTTGCTTATAAGCCACCAGAACAGGCCTTAAAGCCAAACAAAATCAAATGAGCATGTTTTATCTTAAGGCCATAGGTGCTTTTGCATTAAATGCATTATAACATGATTACAAACCGCATTAACTTAATAAGGCATGTACAAGGCTACAAGGCTGGTAGTTGTTAACATAATATTAGGAAATAATATTATAACTAACTTTGCCATTTGCCTTAGAGACAATTTGTAGGATGTTGGAAGTGCTGCAGCCAGGGTTCATTTAAAAAACTTCTGACAATGTGTTTCCCCCCTGCCAACGCTTGCCCCAATACTTCAATATCACTTGCAGACCTGCATCCCCATCTGTGTTTTTAACTTAATTACTTCAGGGTTATGTGTAATCACTGATGGTGGGACTGGAGATGGGAGAGATGAAATGAAAGGTGAAATATGAGAGAGTGAGAAGGAAATAAGACTTGGAATAAAAAAACAAGGGAATGATAAGTCTTAAACAGATTAATAGAAAAAATGAAGAAGTATTACTAAAAGTGTATTTACTGTGACAGAGAAATAAGCTAGAGACTGAACCAAAAGAGAACGATTGGCAAACCCAAACAGAAGACGAACGAACACACAGAGGAAAAGGTGAACCCAAAACTATCTGACCAAAACAACTAATAAGGACAATAGATGGATAAAGCAGGGGCGTGGAGAACAGACACGAACCGTGAATGAACAGTAGACGATGTAGGCCAGGGAAACAAAAACACGAACTAACAGATGTGCTGGGAGAAAACAATGGATCTTCAGGAGTGCAGGTACGGAGGACTACGGAGGGTAAGTGCAACATAAACTTGAGGCAGATACACCATCAGGTAAGACGCACATCAGGAGTGTAACTAAAAGCGATAGTGGAGGAACAGAGCGCAACAAGGTAGCATCAGGGTGTGGAAACAGATAATCCATGTTCAATGTTCAAGAACAGGAAAGCCAGATTAGCATTAGACTAAAATAACCTCCCATGCTCTGGAATCAGATTCTTCAGACTGATAAAAAGAAAAAAAAAGATAAACTTCTACCAGAATGATGAGAAGAGTCAAGTATGGCAAAGGAACAGCTCAAAATCCAAAGCAGACCACATCATCTCCCAAACGTGGTGAAGGCAGTGTTGGCACTGGTATGTATGGGTGCCAATGGAACAGGCTGACAGTTTATTGATAATGTGACTGCTGACAGTAGTAGCAAGATGAATTCTAAGATGTCAAGAGCTATAGTTTCTGGTCACATATAGTCAAATACTTGGACAGTGCTCCACAGTGCATATGTATAGTGACCCTAAAAAACCTTCAAAAGCAACTCGTGAGCCTAGGTGAAACATTAATACCTAAATATTTAATATCTCGCGATTGCAGTGGGGTGGGAAAATAATTCTTAAAAAAGCAATTAATTGGGAGAACTCCAGATTTTAACCAGTTCATTAGATAAAATGAAACTCTTAAGAAAGAATTTATTAATGTAATTACCTCAGAAAGAGTGGTTTGTGAATGCTGGAGAACACATCATCCGCATAAAGACTGATTTTATGTTCTACATTTTTGCGTTTGTTGTCTTTAATCACTACAGCCTCTCTAATTAGGCTGTAAAACTAGCTACTGCTAGTGGTTCAATAAAAATATATATACTGTCTCCCCAGTTAAGTCTTTAACAGCACATATAGTTGTTTTTTCTTTCTTTATTTTTAACTAGTTAGCTAGAAATTAACCTGATTTATTACTATGTTCAAAGTTTTGCCACCAAAGCCTTTGTGCTAAGAATTTTGTTTTTTTTTTATTAATAATTTCATTTAATTCTAGTTTTGCTTTACATATTTTGTTCAGCATTTCCTGTTCCTGAGAGGATATGTTGGCTTCTCCTAAGGATTTGATGGCTTCTTCTAATTCCTGAATACATTTGTTTTCTCTTTTATTTTTATGTGACACGAAATAGATTATTCTACCTGTCATTACAGCTTTGCCTGCTTCCCAGAGAACAGATGCTGATGTTCCAGTCAGGTCATTATAGTCTAAATATAAACCCCATTCTTTTTTTAATTATTTAATAAAATTTTCATCTTTAAGCAATGATGTATTAAATCTACTGTTTTTACTTGATGGAATGGCCTTCTTATTTATTAGATACATGAAGATACAAGAGCATGATCACTGACAGCTATAGGGTGTATCTCAGTGTCCAAAATGTCACTCGGCAGTGAGCTGCTGACTAGGAAATAATCTAGACCAGAGTGATGGACATGTGAGAAGAAAGTATATTCCCTATGTTCAGGGTGAAAAGAACGCCATGCATCGCGAAGTCCATAGTCGCTCATGTACTGTTTAACTATATTAATGGATTCCCAATTGTGCTGAGTTCCAGCTGTACTGAGCCTGTCTATTTCTTTATTAAGTCCAAAATTGGGCGGCACGGTGGTGTAGTGGTTAGCACTACACTCACTCCATGTGAGTGTGTATGTTTGTATGTCGGCCCTGCGATGGACTGGTGATCTGTCCGGGCTGTACCCCGCCTCTCGCCCGAAGACAGCCCCGAAGACAGCCCAGCACCCCCCGCGACCCGAAATGGATGGATCGAAGTCCAAAATTGAGGTTGCCCCAAAGAACAAGTGCGCAATCTAGGTGTTCAGAGAGTGCGGTAAAAAACTGTGGAAAAATGAGGAGTCATCAACATTTGGACCATATATACTGACCAGAGGTAGGTAGTAATGAGTTACACATTACATTTACTTAAGTTCTGATTGGTAGCAAATTCTAGTTGCATTATACATATGTCCATAAGTTAACTTTCCATTACTTGCTCCAGTCCAGTCATATCATATGATCAAATATAGCATCACCACGCAAGAATACAGAAATCCCAAGAAAAAAACAAATGTTACTCATGGTTCTACTACTTCACATTGAGTATTGGACTTGCTATGGTAAAGGGCTTGAAAATATAAGCAAATTTAGAGTTTGATTCTACAACACACTCCAAAAGGTAAGACACTGTGTTACAAGGGGTTATTTCTTTTTGTTTATTTTTTTATTATGTTGGGAGAAAGTAATTGTTACATTTAATATTTTTATTTTATTTATTATTATTAAATTGTATTATTTGGAAATTTAAGAAGTTGCACATTATTTCTAAAAAAAAATAAAAAATCAGACATTACGATTAAACAGTTACTCACTCACTACTACTACTTGAGTAGTCTTTTCATCAAGTACTTTTTCACCCTTACTTGAGTAATTTTTTGGATGACTACCTACTTTTTACTTCTACTTGAGTAATATTATTGTGAAGTAATGCTACTCTTACTTGAGTACAATAATTGGCTACTCTACCCACCTCTGATGCTGACAATACATAACTTAGTTAAGTATAGATAATTTAATGATTAGAAATCTACCCTCTGGATCTATAACTGTGTTGAGTACTGTAAAATTAACATTTTTATGTATTAAGATTGCTACCCCCCCTTTGCCTAGAGGTATAACAGGCTGAGAATACATTAGGAAACTCAGATGTTTAAAGTCCGTCTGTAGATGTGGCAGGTCTGTGAGTCTCTTGTAATAAAACAACGTCTGCCTGTAGTTTAAGCAGTTTAAGTTGGCTTAATTTCTTTAACCTCTTCTCTCTGGAGCCAGCTCCATTCACATTCCATGTGACAAACCTTAGTGTGCCCATAGATGTGTGTGTAGCTAATGTTGCACGCTGCGTGTGATGCTCAAATGAATGAGATATGAATGAGCGTGTACGCGCTTGTGTGCGAGTATGTCCTATATGTCTGTGTGCGCTTCGAGGTCAGAGTGGATGTGTTGACGCTGGGTCCATATGTTCGTGGTCATGCCGTGCAGATGTATAATGATGAAGGGTGTTGTGTGTGACTGAGTAGGAAAGCAGGTGATCGGTGCAGTGAGAGATAGGAGAAGTGAGAAGAACATACAAAGGGGCAAGCAGGGAAGGGTGAAAGTTAAAACTTAAAAGAAACAAAAACATTATCAACACCTTAATGCTATGGAAACTGACAGTAATGTATTTGTTATATCATACTAAATTACGAAATGACATGGATAAGCTAGATACGTGTTAATGCTAGAGGAGGAGAAAAAATAGCATGTTCTTATCTGGAGTGACCAAAGAGTAGTACTGAGGTCACGGTAGAGCTGCCCGTCCACGTAGAGCCGGTCCACGGCGATGACAGCTCGGGAGCCCTTCTGGATGACACTACGTTGTATAATAATACTTTTTAAATCCAAAGCTGCAGGCCGTATCAAATTTGAGCCAGATTTGGACATGCCTGACACACACGGAAAGGTAGTTTTTAGTTTTCTGCTTATTCACTGTTTTCCCCTTTACACACTGGGTTCACTGGTGTCTACAACGATACTGATGGCTGTGAATCTCTACTGCTGAAGCTCCAGCAATAAGTCAGCACCGCTTCATCATGCCAAAGCAATAAGCTAAACACTTAAATCCAATAAACTGCGAACAAAGCATAATAAAATGGGCGATTCAAGCAGGACATAAGCAAGAGTCCACAATCAATAAAGAGGAGAAAGGCTTTTTCTCCTGACTCAAGTATTTGTAGTCAGGGATTCTAAACTTTGCAAGAGTCTGCCTGGAGAAAAGACAATTGCAAAGAAGTGCTCCTTTTTTATAACTTTAAACAGTCTTTTATTTGCATGTCAAGTAGTAATTATTTTTTATTTAGCTTCCATATTTGCATATCTTGATGACTAAACTTTCAAGCATCATTTGTCAGTTAAACACTGGCTACTTCTCAATTTTCTCCAAATTTTGGTTGATAGTACAGACATACACAGCAGAGCAAAAACTAAAATATACAGCTGAACTAAAATATACTGCTTGTGATGGAAGTGTTCTATCTTATTTAAATAATCATCTCACAAATACAGAGTTCAGATTCAGCTTTTAAAAAAGTTAAGTAAATTAACAAGGGCACTGCAAAGTTCACATTGTTCACATTGAGACTATTTTCAATGGTAGAATAAAATAATTCATAGTTTCCGCAGGGAGGTATATCACCACTTCAGCTAAAAAAAACTACAGTGAGTGTGCTAAAATAAAAAAATGAACTGCAGCAGTGGTTTATTAAAATATTTTTTATATTTTGTTACATTTAATGTTAACACTTTACAGTAAGGGTCCATTACTTGGAATTACTTAATTACTTGCATTAATAAGCAATAACTAAGTAAAGTTAACTAAGGCATCTAGTATCTGGTCTCTACTGAGAGTTCAGCATTTTTGCCCTTCAACACTTATGTGGGCTGAGCTTTTTTCTGTTTGTATGTTTGAAGTCATGTTCAGACCCTTATGTAATGAGAGTTTATCATGTAGTGTAATTAAGTTCAATGACAGCCAGAAAGTATGTAATGCCACAACCATTTTAACCTTCTGTCACTGTGGTTAAAATCCGCTCCACCTTCACCAACTGCAGTTTTGTTCAACGGTTTGTAGGTACCAACACATTTGAATTTTTTACCTTTCAGAATTTTTCAATTAACAGCATCAAATTGTAAATTGTGCGTCAGGTGGGTCAGAAACAATGAGCCTCATTTACCAATGTCTTCATTAAGTTCTTAAGAAAAGTCCTAAGAAAGCTCTAAATTGTACTAATAGTACATATTAGTAATAGTAATAGTACACGTGTTCTTAAAGTGCACATTTGGTGGTACCTGCTTATTTATTTTGAAAAAAATTTTGAGACCAAAAAACCCAAAACGCTTCTCTTCTGGAGGACAGGCTTTTCCCATATGACTTGAGCAATTTTACTGTCTTGTGTCAGGAGTGGGTCAGGATGCCGTGGTGGTGGCACATCATTATTAATGGTAAAGTCCTACAAGATAAATTGTGTGAAAAGTGTCAGTGTAGTATTTATTCATTTCAGAAGACCATACAAAAGAATGAAGAGTGAATGAAGCCTTAAGCCAACCTCAGACGGACTACTTGCTCCAGTCCGGTCATATCATATGATCTATATATAGCGTCACCATTGTTCCACGCAAGAATAGTCCTAGTTTTTAGGAATCCCAAGCAAAAAACAAATGTTCAGAATGGTTCTACTACCTACATTGAGTAATGGACTTGCTATAGTAAAGGGCTTGAAAATATAAGCAAATTTAGAGTTTGATTCTTGCAACACACTCCAAAAGGTATACCACTAAGTTACATCACCTTTTCTCAGAATTAGTAATCAACTGCCTATACCCCACCCAACCCCCCAAAGTAATAGTCATGACTTTGGCTGGAAGGGGCGCAGACAAGATATGATCCTGTCTCCAGTAGTTTTGGAGACTTGGCGTTGACACCATGACATGTGCTTCACATTAGGAGACCAAAGAATTTGTACAGATCTTCGGTATAAGTGTCATTTATTCTTTTTCCCTGATTCATCATTGTTGTATTTTTTTGTCTTGAAGAATGGGCGAGAAGAGTGTCTCTCTGGACACTTGCTGAAGCAGTGTCAGGATCCTCTTTTGTCTTCCAGAGCTCAGAGCTGATATGTGGCTGTGATGCCTGAGCCAGTGGAGATATTGACCTGGTAGATGTCACAGTGTTCCCTACCTGTGTAGACCTCCGAGTAGCACTCTTTTTGCTTGTTGTTGGTTTTGTGCATGTTGGAGGCTCCATTTCATTTTTTGCACATGACACTATATGTAAACACATGTAAACATACTTATCTGAGCTTTTTGAAGAAATACTACATATGCAGGTAATTATTCTGCACACACACAATACGTTTACACTAACAATATTCTTACACATGAACAATTTGCAAAATTCATGAAGAGTGTACAATGAACAAAAGTAAATATTCTAAAGTTTATCTTTATTGTCAAAGTCATTGTCTTATTCAAAGGCCCAGTGTCTACGCCATTTTCCTCCATCTGCATTAAGAGCTTCACAGTTTTCTTTAAATGTTGTAGTCGCCTTATTTCCTTTAATGATTTTCAGTCAGAAAATAACTAAAAGTTCACCGCAAACTCCAAACATTGCAAACTACTGTATACTCTCCTAAATATATTACTCTCAAATGACTTGAACAATTTGTAGGGTATACGTCTTACTTACAATGTGATATTAATTAATTTATTCAGTTCTACATGTGCACTTCAATTTGAATTTACACTAGCATACATACTGGGTTTTGATGAATATATTCTATAGAGTCTTGCCATCATATAATTGTCATCTCTGCCACTGTACTAAAACCACCAGGAGAAAGAGAAGGAGCATGACAGAGGAAGGAGATACAGAGGTGAGTGGAGACAGAACCAAACAGATGGGTAGGGGGAAAGATGACAGAGTCAGAGAGAACTGGAGGGAGAGCAATGGGGTGACATCACAGCAGATCAGATCAGGTAATGTCTCTAGAGCCTAAACAGACAGAACACGTTTTACAAATAAAAGAACGTGAGTATAAATGACAGAATCAATCTCAGCTTTGCTTGACAAAATGAAAACAAGCATTGCTTTCAAATAAATGTAGCTTTCGAAGTTGTTTGGTGAACTACATTTCTCATGGACTGGTAATCAATGCATGTGACTTCACCTAGTATTGTCTATTTACATGTCCAGTCTGCCTCCTAATTTTTATTACATTTTTTGTTGCTTGATAGATGCCTTGAAATGCTTTGCCAATCCTGACAACCAACTTTGACGCCTTATGAGGCTGGATTAGCATCATCTGTGTTTGCTTTTTGCAAAAGAGAATGATGTCATGTTAAGTGAGATGACACTACCACAAGTAAAAATGTCAGTGTTAGTCCACCAACAACAGTAATGTTCTGTTACACGTAGAGGGACAGGGTCAACTCTAAAACAGAGGGGGTTGTGGGTAGAAGAAGGCGACAGACGTTGACATATTCAGGATACAGTATTATGCTAGAGTAGTTCTGTCTAGCTGTACAGCAGGTGGTGTGTTGTCATCCACATTTCTGAGACCACATTGTCAGTATTAGCCAGATGAGTCAGATGCTTGTCTGCTGCCATCTGCTGGTTATAGGCTGTATTTAAACTATTGTGAGTTTATTGAAGGACATGCACTAATAAAATATATAAACACATTCATTTTTGTCTTTTCAGACTAATTTGATGCACATTAATATAAATTGTAAAAAAGGTAGAAAAATGAATAAGAGTTAAAAGCCAGTGTGAGAAATATTCTACAGTTTGGGGCTGATGCTGTGATTACTGTTGGTGATTAACATGAATGCTGAACGGTTCCCCATCGCCAAAAATAATTTTATAATAAAAGAGCCATAAAAGTCTTATGGACCTGTTAACACAAGCTTAATGCAAATAATGTCCATTCTTCACTGTAGTTGTTGTTGTCTGATTTGTAATTATTTTATCTATTCTATTCTCTGTCTAATCTTTTAATGTATTTTATTTATCTATCCTTCGTTAAGAACAAACATGTTTGATTGGACATGGCTCCACGCTGTAGGGTTGTATCTCTCAACACAGCAACCTAAAGAAATATGAGAAGCCATCACTTCAAAATCTCATTCATCTACAAATTCCCATTGGTCTAACCTGTCCCGAAACCCTTTTTCATGTTTGAATGCTTCTCTGACAAATAATGCTTCCTCATCTAATACATTGTTAAAGGTCATGTTGTTGTAAAGGAGACTTTAGTGTTTACATTTACTACATGTTACCCTCATCATAGACTTTATTGAAAGTTTATTTCTTATCATCTCAACAACTGCTATAATATGCTATAATATACATATTCATCAGACCTGATATTAATAAGGAATACCACAGTAATGATTATGAAAATGATTGTGACAATTTTTAAAAAAGTATATATACTTAAGTGAAAATATATCTGCAGTATTTTAATGACCAATAATTCAAATGATCCAACATATGTCCAGACGACCATGGACTGAAAAAAAAATAGGGCAGGGCAGTATTCCAACATGATAACGACCCCAAACACACCTCCAAGACAACCACTGCCTTGCTAAAGAAACTGAGGGTAAAGGTGCTGGACTGGCCAAGCATGTCTCCAGACCTAAACCCTCTTGAGCATCTGTGGGTCATCCTCAAACGGAAGGTGAAGGAACGCAAAATCTCTGACATCCACCAGCTCCGTCATGTCGTCATGGAAGAATGGAAGAGGATCCCAGTAGCAACCTGTAAATCTCTAGTGAACTCCATGCCCAAGAGACTTAAGGCAGTGCTGGGAAATAATGGTGGCCACACAAAAAATTTCCACTTTGGGCACAATGTGGCCATTTTTCAATAGTGTGTGGTCTAATAATGTTCTACTGTACTGCAGCTGTACTGCTACACACAGTACTGTATGGGCCCCTTGTTCCCTGCCAAGATTAAAATGTTTTTGTGAGGTTGCATACTTTGTTCCCAGCTACACTTCCATCATTTCCACATCTCTGTGTGTCCAAAAAGGGAAGGAAAGGTGGAAACAATTAGTATAGAGAGAAAGAGGAAAAGGAGGCAGACATTACCATGTGTTCAGATCATATTCTCTTTCTGCATGTATGAAGCAAAGTTAAACACCTGTTATACAGCGCCGGGGATTTTCCCCATTACAGGATGTTTAGAGCTGAGAACAGGAGGACTGAGCTCTCTCTTCTCCTCTATTTCTCTGCCTCTCTCAACCATTTTCTCCATTTCCTCCTCTCTCTTTGTGCTCCCCCTCCATCTACAGTGTCAACAATATGTCACCTTTAACACTTAAACAATGTGAAATCAGTGCTGGGTTATGTTACTTTACCTCAGCTTCTCTTCAGTTGTTTCTCTTTTTTTGTTGGTTCTTCACTGAGCGTTTTTTGTTTAGATTCTCACTTTGCTCGAAGGTTTGATGTAGAGTAGAAATAAACTTCATTCTCAGGGTTCTCAAAGTTCATTCGGTCCATCCAGCTGCAGATGCAAACACAGTCATCATGCTCTGTTTGGTTTGGATGAAAACAAATGAACTTCTCACTGTCATTATCGGGTTGACACACTGGTAGATGCTGTGTGCATCCACCTAATCTAACCTGGGATCCAATTTGGTTCGGATCCAAATTCTGCTCAACTGATTCAGGTTGCGTCAAGTCAGTTATTACTGCCATGGGTCTCAGGTTGGGTCCTGAGGTAGAAATAAATTCAAGTATTTATTGTGTATAAATTGTCTTAGAAACCTTGAAACATAAGTTGCTGTAGTTGAATTAGATGTGTTCAGGTAAGATCAGGCTCTCCTCACATAACCTTCAGATTGCGTCTTTCTTTTGGAAATATTTAGTTGGGTATGGGTTAGTTTCTTTTTCAGGTTCTTGAACTGTTGGAACCTGTGAAGACTAAGAGTTAGCATGAACTATAAGCAGCTAACTTCTAATTAAAGCTGTTTGTGATATTGTAACTAAAGTCTTTTTTACAAATTGTACTAAAATAAACTGTATAGATAACAAAAAACACTCTTTTTAGTGCAGACTGTAAGTGCAGCCATAATCAAAGTAGTACTCTTTCAATACTCTAAGAACAAACAGACTGATTTCATTTTAAGCATTATTCATACATGATACAGAGCTAAAAGATGGTAACAACTACACAGTTCAGCTTAGTTCACATTTTCTGGCCTGTCATCGTCTGTCTATAGTGCTCATGTAATGCACGGTGTGCAGCACTATTTCCTTGCAGCACTTACATACTGATCATCTCTTGTCACTCTGTCACCATTTATTGTTTCCACTGGGTACCCAAAATACTGCAACACAAACAATTTAAAAGTGTCAGAGGCGTCTTCTGTCACGTTATAACGGGCTTCTGCTGCACTGGTTGTATTATGTATGGATATTGTAAGGCAGCTTTTCACCCCTGTGAGAAATATCACGTTTTGTTTATGGATCAAAATATTAATAATAATGATCAACTGCTGCACAAACAGGTGAAGATGTGAAAATATGCTTGTTTCATTGCTTTGACACTTACATTGCAAGTACAGTTACCAGTAGTGACCTATATCTACAGTGTCACATACAGTACACTTAAGATAAACAGCTGCCAGGTCTCCAGATCACATTCTGTGGTCTGGTGGATCTCTTGGCTTTAGTAAAGTAGCAATAAAAACCTGGACCTTTGTAGACGTTCTTATGGCCTCTAACCCACAGTCAGATGGGACCAAACCTGAGCAAAATACTAGTTGATTTAACTTTAAATGCTTATACTTTATTTCTTATTGCCTTCTGTCCAAACCAAAGAGTCATCATGGCTGGAGGGGTGACAAGCTAGGACTGAAATATCACCCATTTGAAAGGGACTACAAACTATTGAATATAGCTTTACAGACAGACATGCATTTCTGTTGCTTTGTTTCTCCTCAATATTTATTTTGACTGACATGGAGAAGCAGCTCCTGCTAATCTGAGGTGTGGACAATTACAAATGATGACTTGTTTAGGACTCAAGAGCATAGATTATGATTTGGAACATGAATTGAGTCTCATAAATTAAGATTGAATGTAGTTGCAAATGATTTTTTCCCCATATCTGCCATAACAACTGTGGGAGTTAACAACCCATGTAGCCCCCAACAACATGGGCTAGATAATTGAAAAACATTTTAGAGAAAACCTGGGCTGATTAGACGATATTCATCCCACTTTGGATAGTGCGGCTGCTTTTTCTAGAAATACGGCTGAGTTTCTTAGACCTCCTAAACATTGACATCCCAGAGTGGAGCCCAGGGCGCATAGTCACAGTCTTACAAGCCTCTCTGCAGCTTTTACTGCTGTCACCTTACCTAAAACTATCACCAGTTAATTAGTTATAATTCATTTGAGAGCCTCACTCTTAGTCTCTCAGATCCAAACTCAAAAATTTAAAACCAGTTTTATTTGTTATAGTATACCGTCCTCTTGTGCCTTACTCTGAGTTTTTAACAGAATTCTCATATTTTCTATCTTTAGTTCTTAGTACAGATAAAGTGATTATAGTGGGTGACTTTAACATTCATTTGGATGTTGATATTAATTGTCTCAACACTACATTTAATTCATTGTTAGAATCCATTGGATTCACTCAGCATGTAAATAAACCCACTCACAGTTTTAATCACACCCTCGATCTTGTTCTGACTTATATAGTAGAAATTGATCATTTAATAGTTTTTTGCTCAAAACCCTCTGCTGTCTGACTATTTTTTAATAACGTTTCAATTTACTGTATTGGACTCTATATCAACTGGAAAAAAGTCCACTATAGTAGATATTTATCTGAAAATGCTGTCACTAAATTTAAGGAAACGATCCCATTGTCTTTTAATCTTATGACGTACCAATACAGAGTTGGGCAGTAATCTTAACTTTACTCCACTACAAGTCGATTATCTAGTCAATATTGCTGCAGCTTCACTAAGTACGATACTCGATGCTGTTGCCCCTCTAAAAAAGAAAGTAGTTAATCAGATGAGGACAAAGAAGACCAAGAGTCTTAGCTCTTTTGAACCTAGTATTCTTTCACATCTCAGCAATAAATGACTTTATGAATTTCTTCACAAATAAAATCATAACTCTTAGAGAAAACACATCAATCAGACACCCCCTGCAACTGGCATGGATGGTTGCTTGTGTCCAGCAGTTCTAGATGTGTTTGTTAAACCTCAGTCTTACTTAGACTCCTTCCTTGCTGTAAATCATGCAGAGTTAATCTCAATAATCAATTCATCTAAACCATCTACATGTCTCTTAGACCCCAACCCGACTGGACTGTTCAAAGATGTTTTACCTTTGATTGGCTCGTGCATATTAGATCAGATTAATTTATTTCTACTAACAGGCTATGTACCACAGGCTTTTAAGGTAGCTTTAGTTAAACCTCTGCTGAAACAGCACTTGGTCCAGGGGTTTTAGCCAATTATAGACCAATATCCAATCTGCCCTTTACTGCTAAAATCCTTTAAAAAGCTGTGGCGAAGCAACTATGTGTTCTCCTGCACAAGAACAATTTATATGAAGATTTTCAGTCAGGATTTAGAGTAAATCATAGTACAGAAACAGAGCTTATAAAAGTCACTAACCATCTTCTTTTAGCCTCGGACAATAGACTTGTTTCTATACTCATCTTGATAGACCTTAGTGCTGCGTTTACCACTATTGATCACAACATTTTATTACACAGACTGGAACATGTTTTTGGATTTAAAGGAACAACACTAAGCTGGTTTAAATCTTACCTGCCAGATAGATTCCAATTTGTTCATGTCAATGATGAGTCCTCCAAGCACTCAAAAGTTAATTATGGGGTCCCACAGCGTTCTGTGGTTGGACCAATTCTCTTTACTTTATACATGTCTCCGCTAGGAAAAATTATAAGGAAACACTCTATAAACTTCCACTGCTACGCGGATGACACCCAGCTATTTTTATCTATGAAACCTATTGAAACAAATCAATTAGCAAAACTTCAAGCATGTTTAAAAAACATGAAGGCCTGGATGTCCTGTAACTTTCTACTACTTAATTCAGACAAGACTGAAGTTATTCTATTTGGTCCTAAGTCCTGAGAGACAAGCTATCCAATCAGATTGCCACCTTAGGTGACATTGCATTGGCCTTGAAAACTACTGTGAGGAATATTGGCGTTATTTTTCCTTCTTCCACCTTAGGAATATTTCTAAAATTAAGATAATCTTGTCTCGAAGTGACGCTGAAAAATTTGTCCATGCATTTGTCACTTCTAGACTTGACTACTGCAATTCACTGTTAATAGGATGCACCAGTAATTCAATTCAAAAGCCTCCAGTTAATGCAGAATACTGCAGCTACAGTTCTGACTGGAAATAACAAGAGAGATTATATTTCTCCTACATTAGCTTTTCTTCATTGGCTCCCTGTTAAATCTAGAATAGAGTTTAAAATCCTTCTCCTCACATATAAAGCACTAAATAATCAGGCCCCAACATATCTTAAAGACCTCATAGAACCTTATTATCCCAGCAGAACACCTCGCTCTCAGAGTGCTGGTCTACTTGTGGTTCCTAGAGTTTCTAAATGTAGAGGTGGGAATGGGAGGCAAAGTCTTTAGCTATCAAGCTCCTCTCCTGTGGAACCAGCTTCCAATCCAGGTTCAGAAGGCAGACACCCTCTCTACCTTTAAGACTAGGCTTAAAACCTTCCGTTTTGATAAAGAATATAGTTAGAGTTGGCTCAGGCGACTCTGAACCATCTCTTAGTTATGCTGCTTTAGTCTGCTGGGGGACCCCATATCACACTGAGCTCCTCTCGTCTTCTTCTCTATCTCTCTCTGTCCACTATCATGCCATCATTGCATGTTGTTAACTTTGCCTCTTTTCTCTCCCCTAGTTGTGCTTCATCCTCCCTTTCTCTTTTTCTTTTTGTATCGTTCTGCAGGTGTCCTCAACCTCGGTGTTGTGTGATTTCGCTTTGTAGTCGCTGGTCCCACCAACCTTCCCAGTACCTTGTCTGCTACTCTTTGTTGTTGTGATCTCTGTTGCCTGTTTCTCCTCTGTCCACTCACCCCAATCAGTTGAGGCAGATGACCGCCCACTCTAAGCCTGGTTCTGCAGGAGGTTTATTCCGTTAAAGGGAGTTTTTCCTCTCAACTGTTGCCTATCGCCTGCTCAAGTGGGACTGTTGGGTTTTCTACATAGTTCTGTATATATACACTTATATTTTGTAAGGTCCTAAACTTTGCTATGTAAAGTGCCTTGAGATGACCTTTGTTATAATTTGGCACTATACAAATAAAGATGAATTGAATTGAATTGAAAATTGGAGTGAAGTGTACAGTGGGACCCCATGACCAAAATACACTTAAAGACATAAGAAGCTTAGACTTAATAGGACTTAATATCCATGACACCGGGACATTGAGGGTGCATCCTAATTACCATAAGGTTTTAAATGCTACTATTATGTTTTACACCTAATATTAAAATTAAAACAATATTTTGATGACAGGTTCTTGGCAGTTAACATTAGCCAAGTCCATTGGCTAATGTTACAAATAAACATTTAAAGTGACTTTCAATGCAAATTGTGATATAGCATCTTGTTTCTTTTCCCTACAGTTGCAAAATCCATTGGTGAACACTACAAAGATTAGCTCACACCTTTTCTCATGAACCTTATGAAATGTAATAATAAGAATAATTAAGAATAATTACAAGTTGTAAACCTAAAATGCTGAAATCAGTAAGTGACCTTGTTGTTGGTCCAGTAGGATTCAGCTCTGATCCATCAGTTTTAATTTTGGATATAACGTATTAGAAATGAGAAATCTGACAAGGGTCCAAGAAAGTGGATTAACCACTGATCTTGAATTAGAAGCTCCCACATTCAGTTTCCACGTTAGCTGTCAAGTCGAACCACAGCTTTGCGCCTTATGGTTGGTTTAAACACGGTTCAATTAAAAACTGGGCTGATTTACTTCCTATCTAAAAAGAAATCCAGACAGGTAAGTCATAGAGTAAATTCTAAATTAGCTCCCAACACAAAAACACAGAAGTGGTTCACAATTATGTAATAGTAAAGTATCATATCATCATATGAAACACTTGATATGCATATTTGTATGCAGCTGTTGTTTGGTTCTGGTTTGATCCCCGCTGAATGGCTGCTGTAGTCATGACAGCTTCTAGGAAGATCCAAGCTTAATTGGTGCTCAGATGAAGCCAAAAGGAGCAACAGACTACACATTCAGAACCACTCATCCCAGGAGACTCAGTATCGCAACAGCTCCAACAAGCTACCAGAGGCTTCCAGGTTTATATGTTTCAGGTTTGTTGGACCAAGTATGATTTTTTTCCCTTCAAGTTAAATACAGACCAAAACAAAATGTGCATGATAAAAGAGAAACATTTAATTTCTCTACAATATGCAAATAAAACATTATTCATGTTCTTATGTTTTAGTTTAGACAAATAAAAGCATTTGGTTTGGGTTTAAACAACATGGCAGTCTGTGTCAAACAGGCCATAGTGTTTTCAAGAGCTACTCTTCAAGAACTACTCATAACTCAAGGTTTAGCTATGAAGACCACATAGCTACATAGACTACAAAATCTAGTTTGTCCGAGTACTTTGGTATTAAACTGTTTTAGCGTTACATCTAGACACTCACAAAACTTGGTTATAATTACACAAAGATTGTAGTGTGTGTGTGTGTGTGTGTGTGTGTGTGTGTGTGAAGTGATAAGTTACAGTTTTCTATATTAAGCCAGTGTGTTTACTAACCTTTAAACAAAACTACAATATTTCCCTAACCCTAACCAAAGTGCTTTTATTGCCTAAACCTAACCAAACACTAGACTGTAGAGTTGATCTTGGGTCTGTAGTGTGATAATTGTGCATTTTGTATGTCCACTATCAGGGCTTGAGAATAACTTTTTTGCTTACCAGCCACTGTGGCTACTGGTTCTCTGAAGTTACTAGCCACCCAGCATTGTCAGTGGGTTGATGGGTGATGATGTCAAGCCCTGACCACCATCCACACCAACCTTAGCCTTAAGAATGTAGCATATCAGAATAAATCCCTCCAGTTTGCTACATAAACAGAACTGCATCTGCAGCTGAGTTGCATAGGAAAGTCAAGAAACAGGATTGTCCTTTGTGGTATATCTAATTTTGAGGAGGCCTTTGAGTAGGATCATGTCAGCTATGTCGTATTCTACAACACACATTTACAGTGTCAAGCTTGCTACCAATAGCAATAAGGCACACTTACAGTATATGTTCAGAGGTTTCCTTTAATTAAATTGACACTGATAGGTGAACTTTCTCAATTTAAATATGCCAGGATCCTCCTCTGAAATAAATTTGCCAATTAGCATGTTCAACCTATACAGTACAGGCCAAATGTTTGGACACACCTTCTGATTCAATGTGTTTTGGGGTGAGCTGGACCGCAGAGTGAAGGCAAAGGGGCCAACAAGTGCTAAACACCTCTGGGAACTCCTTCAAGACTGTTAGAAAACCATTTCAGGTGACTACCTCTTGAAGCTCATCGAGAGAATGCCAAGAGTGTGCAAAAAAGCAATCAGAGCAAAGGGTGGCTATTTTGAAGAAACTAGAATATAAAAGATGTGTTCAGTTATTTCACCTTTTTCTGTTAAGTACATAACTCCATATGTGTTCATTCATAGCTTTGATGCCTTCAGTGAGAATCTACCAATGTAAATGATCATGACAATAAAGAAAACAACACTGAAGGAATTGAATGTGTCCAAACTTTTGGCCTGTACTGTATGTTAATTGGAAAATATCAAATAAATGAACTACTAAACTGAACAGTGATATTAAGTATGTCCAGGTTTTGGCTTACCTGAAAACCTTGCAAGTTACTTTGACTGTTGCTTCCACTTGTCTAGGGGGACATCACAGCCTAGAAAAAAAAGGAAAGGGCACATAGCACAGAACAGATTTATAAAGGGCAGTATACCTTCTCTTGTACGGAAAAGTAAGGATATGAAACATACACTGGTCACATTCTTTTTTAAATAATATTTTTAATATAAATTATATAAATTTGGACTTGATGATTTCTTTAAATTATTCTATGGCTTCCGTGACAAGTCAGTCAGCTCAGAATATGTAATTGATCTGTATTAATGTCTAAATGTTCAGAGTATGGTAAAGGGTTTGGCTGTAGTAGAAATCAAACCTGGGACACATTCAGTGCGTCTATATGATAAAATTCCCACTGTTCAGAAACTTGGAAGCTTCTCAGAGCCTCTGAGAGTTTGAGGTCTCCTGGGAGTGGATTCAGTTCCAGCAGCTTGGGCCAGTGGTTCTTTTGGTCTGAGAGCTGCTGATTAAAATCTTCATTTAGGCTTTGAGGGTTTGGAACGTCAAGGAAGGACGCTTGTGCTTGGAAGGTTGCTGGTTTGAATCCTTACACCTGCTGGGAATATCTGTGAAAACACATTACATTAGCAATCTAACTAACACTAACAATCTAACTTCAGGAGTAACTGATGACAAAGGTCCTTTATTCCCACCTGTTTACTAAGTAAACGAGCAGCTCCAAGTAATGAATCTGTGCAAATGCCTTTAAATTTTTGTTATTCTTGATGATGGATAGCATACATAGAAGTTGTAACAGAAAATAGGTTTGATCTTCTTAAGCAAATGATAAATCAGTAGTCCAAACTAGTGAATATAGGATCAATCTATAGCTCTCTGTAAGCTCTACTACACAAAGGAGAAAGTAATACATTATTTCACTACCGAAAGAGTGTTTTTCAGGCTATCCATTCAGACTGGTATCAGTGGAAGGTGCAAAGCCAGCACCTGTCATGATATGGAGGTGCACCAGTAGACTGATGAGCAGCTGAAGTCTCATTTCCACAAAGAATGGACAAATATCCTACTTGCAAAACTTAAACAATTAGTATCCTCAGGCTAATCCTAAAGTATGTAAATAAAAGGAAGAGGGGTGAAACACAGTGGTAAACATGACTGTGTGCCAACTTTTTAGCTATAAAACTCTAAATTTGTTAAAGTTGGTCTGTAGAAAAACTGAAACTCATTTTTTTTGCACTGGTCAGATAAATAAAGGTTCAAGTGAAGTAAAAAATACAGATATTTGTTTTTATTTCATTCAAATCAGTTTTCAGCAGAAAATTCTAAAGGCATGTTATTTGCACGTATCCTGAAGATGCTACTCAGTGGTACAGCAACTTCAAGAGGCTCTTGAAAATGTTTTGTCACTTGTCTGAAGTCTTCTTCAGTTCCAACTGACTTCTTGGAATTCCCAGGTATTTGAAGACAGTGAAGTGTGAATGGGCCAGGGAAGAAGGATGGTGGAATAAACTGTGAAATAGGACATTTGCGCCAAAGTTGAATGACAATCATTTAACAAAGGTAATGGTCTACACCACTTATCATCTACTACTTACAAAGTCTTGGCAGTCCCTTCCCAGACACAACTGATCACAAACTGACAAGGTTTTCTTTGTGCTTTTATTAGATAATTAAAGGTCCAAGGAAGTCTCCACAGAGGCTAAACACCAGGGATTCAGTTAAAACCAAAGAGGCCTTATGAATGAGAGGGAATTTCTCCCATAATCCAAAACATGCAGGTTGTTGGGGTGGCATAATAGCTCAGTGGGTAGAGCATTCATCTTTAAACTCAAGGGTAAGGGGTTTGATTTCCAGTACCAGCAGGGGCTATTATTATTAATTCAATTCAATTCAACTATTTATATTGCGCCAATTCACAACACAAGTCATCTCAAGGCACTTTACAGTGTAAGGTTTAAGACCTTACACATTAAATAAAAATATACAGAATAAAGTAGAAAACCCAACAGTCCCACTAGAGCAAGCACTGGGGATTATTTAACTGGTGACTCTAGATTCAAGATTCAAGAGATTTATTCTTCACATACACAGTTATACCAGTACAACTTGCAGTGAAATGTATCAGTGAGTTTGTGTCACCCTATTTGGCTGTGCAAAAAGAGAAGAAAAAAGGTGAAAAGTAAAGTAGGACTATAAATAAAATAGAAAGAGAAAATTACAATATGTAAGTACAGTCTATCAAATTAAATTATACAATCTAAATATAGATATAGTGCAATGGTGAGATGTTGTACAGACTAGGCTTATTTTACAGTAAGGTGCAGTATAAGTCAATTTCAGTGCAGACATACATAAGTGTACAGAAGGACTAGATCTATTTTGAAACGAGGAGCCTTATGGCCTGGGGAAAAAACTCCTCCTAAGTCCTGGACATTAGGCAGCGGAATGGTCTGTCTGGGTTTAGCATGTGGAACTAAATTGTCCATAGATGTGGATGGCTGTCTGTCTCTTTTCTGTCCATTTTGTGCAAATTTAGGCAGCATTGTTTCCCAACCTTTTTAACCTTTGAAGCCTAAAGACAAAGTGGTAATGCTTGTGCTTCCATGCACTTTACTTTACTTTTACTTTACTTTGCAGACGCTTTGATCCAAAGCGACATAAGACCAATTTTTTTATAGCTTGAAACGGTAAAAAACATAGTAGAAATGGTAAAGATCAGTTTAAGCTCTGCTAAAATATTTTATTTATTTTGTAACTTTTTCTCTCTGTTCCCAATCATGTCAACACAGTGCCTTGTTGGAGGACTTTTAGAATTTTGCACTTAAAATTTTCAGTCTTTTGTGCTGTGTCTAAAAAGTTGTCCCAAATGAGGAAGAATTACGGGAGAGATAAATCTGATAAGTCGTCAAATTTAATTCAAAACAACAATTCAGTGGAGGTGTGAGATGCAAAATGTAAATAAAATAAAAAAAGTTGATTTGTGATGGAAATTCTCCCCTATAGCTTTCTGACATGATAGTTTTTGCAGGATTCAGAAGAAAGATGACTTCTGCAACTAAGACTGATTACACAGAGGCAGCAGAAATGACAGAGTGAGAGTGAGACAGCCATAGACAGACAGAGAGAGAGCGAGGTGCCCCTGTGTCCCTGGTCACACCAGTGGGTAACCACACACTTCATCCCATGGCTCCAGAGACACACACACACACACACACACACACACACTCACAAGCTCACACACTCAGAGACCAATGATATGTTGGGAAACATAGTGAGGGGGAAATCTGAGAAGGGGAAAACTGAATGATGGAGAAAAACAATAACAAAAATAACCAAAAAAGATGGTCTCTTTTTGTTGCTGTTTTTCTTGTTACTTGTCTTCCATGACTTTCTTTCTGAGTCACTCTAAATGTATAGAACATACTGTATACTTGTTACGCTACATTTACATATGTACTAATCCAATACTTACTCCAGTGTATGCACTGAACACTAGTTGCCCTGAACTGACCGTAGAACCATTACGCCTTACTAGACATGACACAGAAGAACATCAGCCTATGCAAAAAACGAAAAGGCCATTGCATCTTAAAGCTACAATGAGACCTTAAAGAATGCCTTATTATGTTGAAATTTTCCAGATGTCCATAAAATAAAAGTCAATTTTTTTCAGACATAAAGGCAACTTCTTCTCTGTTATGCCTTTTCTTCTGTTGATGTTTTTTGGCTAAACAGCTTTTAGGTGCATTACCACCACTTTCTGGATAATCGATACACTTTTTCTTTTGCAGGTTTTGTACATGTCCACTGAAGATGTTGGTGTTGACACAGCTCTCATTCAGATCCCTCTTGCATCTAGTTCTCATTGGAAACCAGAATTCTGAGTTCCGAACAAAATTATCTTTTGGTTGAAATGCTCAAAAGCAAATCAGTTCTTTGTCTGTCAAAAAAACCCTGTGTGGAAGAATTAACCATCCAGTCTGTGGATGCCCATGCTTTAGAGCCTCAGCTTTTGTAAGAAAAAGAAAAATATGGAGATACAGATCAATGTCTGCTCTCTAGAAATGTTCAGTTATACATTACAGTACGTAACAGTCTCAGGCTGCATTTGTATCCACATAATTCAAAATACTACACCAGCAATGTTATAACAAGCTTGCTATATTTTATATTTCATCTTTTGACAGACGCTGGGAATAAAACCACAAAAATACTCAAACTGCAAACAGACAACCGAAACTGATGAAAGAAATCCAACCAGCTGCCTGACAGTCTGTAACCTCTCTATAACAGTTAAAAAATTAGTTAGTAGGAATCAATTCAATCAATCATGGTTAAAACCTGGCTCAGCTGTATAGTGTCTGTCCTTGGAGGGATGGTCCAAACGAAGTGAACAAAAGTAAAAGTAAAGTAAACTGAACATCAGCTGTTTGTCTTTACTTGGTTCTGTTAAGAAGAGTCAGAGCTATTGTCCGCGCCCTGTTTGGTTTTGGTTCAGGTTCACAGTATTTTGCATCAGATTGAATGTTCTTGGATAGTTTATAACCACTTTTCACTGTCCCCTGTGGATGGAGTTTGTGTGACTGTTTTCCTCCTTCCCTTTCTATCACCCTCTTTTCGTCTCCTGCTTAGTCTTGCATCTCGTTTGTTTTTTTTGACATTTACAGTTTTTAGTTTTTCTGTCACCATTCATTTTTATTCTCTTTCTTCTTCTCTTTTCCCCCACTTGTCTCTACACTTTTTTTCATCACTTTCCCTCCCTTCCTCTTTGTCTTTTTCTTTCACTTTCCCACACTGTTTCTCTCTGTCTGCTGGCAGCCTTTGGCGATGCTTACTACGGCGTCATGCTGGGTCACCATGCCACACACACACACACACACACTCCCACGCGGCGTCAGTGCCTGTTATAGTGACAACGTTGCGGACAAAACCAACAACAGACAAATATATAAAAATGGGCTGAAATTCCATTTAATTTTAGGACATTTCCACATCAGCACTGCTCTCATAAACCAGTTGTTTAGACATGCATGTAGATTTAGAAAAACCAGGGGAGCCAGAAAGATAAATAGACTGAGTTATAGCAGAAAATTTCGGAGTCGCTCACCCTCAAATAGAATGGGTACTTTTGTGATTGTGGTTTAAAAATAGACATTCAAGACTAAGAAGAGTTTGAAGTCCCTAAAAATGTCCTCATCTGTTCTTACACATGCTACGTATTTCGTTTCAGTCTTCATTTTCCCTGGTTTGTTTCACTTTTCCAATGTTTTTTTTTTTGTTTTTGTTGCACATTTGGAAAATGTAGGCACAGGGAAACAAGCAAAGAGTAAAGAAAGAAAAAAAACAAAAAAAAAAACAATATGAGCTGGGGAGCTATATGCTACATTTAATGTTTTAAAATGGAGATCAGTAATTCAGTATCATTAGTAATGCTCATCTTAAGTTTGATTTTAACTTGAGATGACATTATAGAATGGGATAAAAATATAACAGTGAACACTGACACAGCTCTAGACAAATGACTAGTGTAGAATTAAACAGAACCTTTTCTCTGTATTCCTGCTTACTCAGATTCTGGCTTGCTGATTGGCTGGTTTGATAGTTTCCACGGTGATAGATAGGTTTCACCACTCAAGGTTAGTGGTTAGGCCTGCCCGGGATTTCAACCCACAACCCACAAGCCCTTCAAAGCCAAGGCCACCAAACCAGCAGACCTCAGAGGTTTAACACCCACACCTTGGCTCCCACTGAGGAGCAGAGGAGGAGGGTGGGAGGAGAAAAGAGCAAGGGAAGAGAGGCTACAGTGAGAAGAGAGAGTTGTCAGAAGGACACATAGTAAAAAGGAGAAAAGAGAGTTAGAAGGCAGGGAGCAAATGGTAGACTTCTTATAATCTTGCTAGGTAACATTTGTTTGCCATCAAACTGCAACAGCAGAAAATAAAACATTTAGGAAAAGAGAGTTATCACACATACTTCTTGCACTGCCTTGCATTGTCTATCTATTTACTGCTGCTTATCTGTTATCAGGTTGCAGTGGGAGCAGGTTCAGCAGGGTAGTCCAAATGTCGCCCTTATCAGCATCATTTTCCAGCTCCTCTTAGGGGATCTTGAGGCATTCCTTTTTCCAGGTGAATGATGTAGTTCCTCCAGCATGATCTTCCTCTGCCTTTCTCATCAAGAAAAACCTTGATGAGATGCTCCAGCAAACAGAACCACGTCATGTGCAAATGACCTCAGCTGGCTCCTTCAGATGCAAAGGGGTTACTCGAGATGTCCAAGCTCCTCTTCATATATATCAGGGTTAGTTTCTACAGAATAGTTTAACTACCACCTTTGAGACAGCAACTCTCTCCCAACCTGAAGGGATCAATCCACTATTTGCTAGCAGAGGTCCATGGCCTCAAACACAGAGGTGCTGAATCCCAGGAGCTACACACTCTGAAACCAAATCATCTGCCAAAAATGAATAAGTGATTCTGAAGTCCCCAAACCCGGCACTCTTCAACATCGACTGACAATTGTGATTCTGGCAATGGAAATCACAAATATACAAGGACCAGATGGCCACCACAGAATCCCCAATGGGACACAGTTACAGGTCTCTCCAAGTTCATGAAATAAATAGCCTGGAAGGGCAAGCTCCCATGACCCTCCAGTGACTCTGCAGGGGTAAAAGGGTGGTCTATCAACATTGTTCACTTGTGGGTTCCTAGGTTGCCATGACAGGCTCAGACAAGCTTTTCACTAAAACTCAGCCACTTCGACAGTGGAGGCAACGCAGATACTATTACATTCTTGACATCCCTAGAGATACTTGATTTCAGACATCTCAGCTAAGCATTCCCAATACAGTCATTTTTTCTAGGTGTTTCCAACAGTCTCACTCATTGTTTGATCCAGTTCACCATGTGGTGACTCCTCACACCTAACACGTGTCCATAGACATAACACAAGTAATCTGATGATGCAACCAATTAGTTGTTTGAACATGGTGTTTGTTATGGCCAATTGACATGCCACATGGATGGGACCTTCTTGTATTCCAAGAAGAACACTGAGCCAGCAACACTCAATCGGCAGGTGAGCTTATCTACTTGGTACTGCCCCACCTCCTAGCACTTCCTAATTGAAGTACTAGCTTCAACTGGTAACAAAGCAGCAGACATGTAGGAAAAAAGATACAGTGAAGAAAAGGAGTAAGAAGATAGAGAAAAGAGAGAGGACAGAACAAGAGAAGAAAACAAGACAACAGCACCAGAAAAGGAAAACGCAGATAGGAAGTTGAAAGAAGTAAAAAGCAATGACATGATAGTTCTGTGGTCAGATGTACGTGTCAGACTCTTGTGTCTATTAAAAGTAAAGACAGCTTCACTTAGTTTCATGCTCTCTTTCCTGTGAGTTGTAGAAATAGACCAACTGTCACCAGGTTAGGAAAAAACACAATTAATCTTCCTCCCATGGGGAAATTTGGATTCCACAGATTTAATCCAAAACAGTGGCTGGAATGATCTTTTAGTTGTTGTCCTTGACCTCACTTTTGATGTTTTCCTTTCATGTTTTTGTACTTTTATTTTCCCTTCTCTTACTGTTTCCAAAAATGGTTAAAGAAAAAGAATTATGGAGTCTTAGAAGTGTTTTTTTTTTCCTCGAACATACTGACTTTTTTACAAGCTGTTAATACAGTACACCTCTTCTTCATTCCTGACCACAGCAGCCCTTCTAACAGGAAGTCAATGCAGAGTTACTTCCTGCAGAGACAAGAAACAGGAAGCAGTAGGGTTTGGAGGAGAGAGCCTGACATCCTGCAGAGAGGAAAAAGAGAGAAACCTAGTCCTCATGACATGACATGACATGACATGACCTGATCCATCCAGAATCTTAGCAGACAGTACATGGTTGAGCAATGGAGCAGATCAGCAGGCAGCCACAGAGATTTTTGGACACTTAACTCAGCAGTAACTTTGCCCTCTATAAAATGCAGCATATTGTATAGTAGTATTTCTAGCAGAACAAACTTGTCTTTAAGTTTGAAATTTTGCTTAGGTTTGGGCAACAAAGCTGATGACTGTCTTGTTGTGGTGTACACAGATTAACTCATAACTCAAGACTCATTAACACTTACCTCATTAACTGTTTACCTGACAGCAACCGATTTATAGGTCATAGCATACGCTTGTATTGTTCAAGCTTTTAAAAGTTGTAATTATCTTGTTTTCTTAGCTTAGTTCGGCAGCCACTAGATGTTGCCAAATCAGTATTGCTGCAAATAATCCTACTGAGCCACTGGTAGGTAGTATGTACCTCACTAAACAATAACTACAAGCATGCTAACAACAGCATGAAAACATTTCTCTGTATTTTCAGAGTCAGAAGTTTTATCATCTTTCTGCTAAAGCTTTTCTGAAATTGTCTGCAGGGCATCCCACTCTGCAGATACAAGCAGATTACAGTACATGTCTAAACTACAGTGTATAGCTCAGTTTTGGATAAACACATAAACGTGCTGTAAGTTTCAAATCTTTCAGCTAATATAATGTCTTTGACACATGCACAGTGAACTTAGTGAACAACTTTCATTATAATGACCATGAGTGATCTTAGTGCTGTTCTCATCACAAATCTGTGTTTTTTTTTCCTTTTATTCCTGTTGTAACAAATAACAATAACAAAACAGCAATAACTTCTTCTTTATTTGGTCAAATCCGTAAAAGATTTTCCCCTTTATTTCAATGGAAAGTTGTATTAGATAACTACAGTAACACACATCTCTGTAACAGTCAGATGGTCTCCTGATTTATATTAAGATAAAGATTAACATATGATAGTATCTCTGATTTTTTTCTAGTGTTTCAAGCAGCCACAGGCTCCTTGCTTGGCAGATATAAAACCATGATTCATTCAGATGGATCACATTATTAAACAGCTGGTCAGATGGATGCAGCAGAAGGCTAAAGAGCTAAAAGAAAATCTAAAAAGGTCACATACTGTATGGTCACATAGCTGTATCTGTTACCAGTTTCAATTTCATGTGTGACAATATGTAGGACACAACGCATGCATGCACACATACGCACACACAGCGCGCACACACGCCATTATTTTGTGTTCTGCAGCTAGAGTCGAAGATGAAATTTAGAAGCACATAGACATAGAAGAGAAAGTTTTGATCACTGTTACACATTTGCAGAATACTGACACACACAGCCTTCAAATAGTGGATACACAACATTTGTACAACCCTTAACAAAAGAATCACAGCACAATATACACAAAGTTGCACCAACTCTGAAACAAACACATTTACAGTGTAAACCAGCTGTCATCTCACATCAGAGTCTGTGAAAACACACACACACACACACAGGCGACCACAGCTAAACACACAAACATACACGCACGCACACAGTTAGTTAGTGAATCAGTGTGTAGCTGTGGTGACTGATCTGACATTGTAACCACATGTGGCCAATAAAACACCACAGAGACAGAGAGAGATGGGAAAATCCCTCTCTCTCCCTCTCTGCCTCTCTTAGTCTCGCTCTCCTAATGAGTCTCCCCTTCTCCTAAACACATGGATGCACAAATTCCATTCTCACTGCCTCTCCCTGTAGTTCTCTCTGGGGTTTCTTCTCCTCCGTGTCCATCTCCACGTGCTTCACATAATGAAGAAATCACAGACCTGTTCAGTTAAATTGATATTGTCCTTTCCCAAACAAGTGCACAAAGTACAATCAAACAGATTTTATATCCGTAATTCTCCTTTACCTTCATTGTTTACTGTCCTTGTTAAAGTCATGATGTTACACTCGGTGGCCTGGTAGCTCAGTGGGTTAAGCGTCAGATTGCGATGCAGAAGGTCGCAGGTTCAAATCAGCATGACCATCCACTACCAGGTGTGTCTCTGAGCCAGACACTCATCACTAGCTCCATGTAAGTCGCTTTGGATAAAAGCATCTGTAAAGTAAAGTAAATAAGCATCACTCTGTGGTGCAGCAGGTATTGGTAGCAGGCACTTTTATATAAGTAGTCCACTAGTCAGCTAAAGAAAAGAGGTTTAATGTGTTTATGTGATTAAAATCACAGGCATGTTGAAACACAAATATATATGTTTCTGTCTGAATGCTGCAAATTCAATGCAAAGACTGCTCAGTAATGACCAGTCATCATTTATCATTTGCCACACCAGTAATTGTGGTAATAGGGTGCTTCTGGAAGTAATACTGTGTACCTAATTCAATTGGGGCTAGCCAAAGTAAAGGGGATTAAAGAGTGCAAATAGAATATTCAATTTTTCACTCTGTTACTAAATATTGTGGTGTAAAACTTGTGCAATTCAAGAAACACAAAAAGTGGTTTCTTGGCTGCTCTTATTATTGATTAAGTTTATTTGGACCATGGAAGGATCACCATGGTATCTGGATGAAGCTGCCAGATGCTGAGTCAGGCCCGTGCTGGACATCTCCTGGTCTCTCAAAGAAGAACATGAGAACAGGTGTTTCCCTCCTATTTTTGTCCTGGACCACTCCAGAATCCTCCAGAGATCACATTCAATACTGAACAGTTTTGTAAATTACTATGTGAATTAGGGGCTGAGCATCCCAAAAGGTCTGATTGTAAAATCACCCTGCATCTAAATCTCTCTCTCTAATCTTTGTCCATGCCCTCTTCTCTCTCTCTCTCTCTCTCTCTCTCCTTCCATCTTTATAACAGTTTTCTGTAGAATTCTCAAATCACAATTTGTCTTGGAAATAAGACACTTTCAAAACATTTAACACCACACAGCATGAAAGCAGCAGAGACTGATTTCTGTCTGCAGGCAGAAACTGTTCAAACTTGCACACACACACACACACACACACACACACACACACATGCAGTCTGCGTACACTCCCTGGAAGCTCACGTGTGTTCATTTCCAGCTGGGAGAAGGGGAATCCGGCTTTGTGTTATCTTTTCCACTCAGGGTAACAAGCAGCAGGGTGAGGTGTTCCCACAAAAATATACACCTTTTCCTTTTGCTGCTCAATCAGGCACAAACACACACACACACACACACACACACTCACACACACACACACTCACACACCCTTTCAGAACATCCCAAACTTCCACAGGAGTTTCCTTCTTGTTACTCACATTCCGATCAGTTACCTTAGCAACACACGCAAGCTGTGAAACACACACACACACACACACACACACTGGCCACTTTGTTTTGTACAGCCCAGCTAAGATGTGTTAAAGTCTTTTGTTCTGTAACTAAACAATAATTGAATCTTATGGAAATCTTAAAGAAAAAGTGTGGGTGGGGGAGTGAATTAGATGAAATGGCGTGTATTAGATTAAAATTAGAACATGAGGTAGAAATGGAGAAGTTAGTGAAATGAAAGAAGATGAACGAAACAAGGGGGACAAGTTAAACTCGTGGGAAAGAGAATAAAAAAGAGAGAGTTTGAGTCTGAGAGAGAATAAAACAAGAAGAATGTCAGAGGAGAGAGAGAAAACAGTTTTTCCTTGTTCCAAATGTTTTCTTTTCAGTCTGTCAGCGGTTTGTTCGGGTAGGGGGTGGAGGGGTGGAGGGTTGGGAGTTAGGGGGGCTGTCCCGCTGAGCCAAACTCGTTTAACGTTGGATCTGGACCTGGAGAGGACAGAATCAGAACAGATCACAGAGGACTGCAGCGCCACACAAACACTGAGTCGATTGTCTTTATGTCTCTCTCCTGTTTCCTGCTCTTTCCTCTGCTCTCCCTCCTTTTTCTATTCTTCTTCTCTTCCTCCTCATTTGCATTCCAGCATCAAGAGACATGAGACCACACAATAACAATATTTGAATGACAAATATGTCAAAATCAGGATTTATCATCTAAAATAGATTTTTGATTCAGATTTTCCTTCCTTATCAAAGTGACAGGACACGCTTCAGGCCTGTGTCTGAAATGTGGCAGGAAGGCGTAGACAGACACTCACCGATTTTACAGAAATACTACAGCGTGTTTCCTTGCGAAATGAAACTACCCCTCCGCTTTCAGTGTTTAATCGAGTACAGTGATATGTTTTCACCAGCTGTTTCCAACAGCAAACATCTGGATGTACAGATATACATAACATAAATAATGATTTGATTTATTATGGGAAAGAAACTGTTGATTTTTTTCAACCTTGATTCAAAATATTACAAAATGGGGTTTTTTCAGCGTATCAGTTCTCAGGTATGAATATGTCGAACTGAATTAGCATTATTTCGATTTTTTGTGATTTTTACATGTTGCTCCAGAAAGTCACAAACCAAAGTGCAACCTTAGAAGTGTTTATTTTGCAAAATTATTTTAGGAAACACAACATATTCATTTACAGCAACCCACATTATTTCAAATGCAAATAAAAACAAAGCAATTTTCTACACTTGGAAAATATAAAAAATGACCCCTGTTCGACAGATTTAGAAGCATCGCAGTGACACTTCTGGGAAATCCTGGATTTAATTTGTCATTATATGAGTGCTGAGAAAATGCCCTTTGTTTTAATCCCAAAATCTTGGGTGTTTCTTTTTTTTCCTCTCCTTTTTCAGATAATTATTACCAAAAGCCCCAGAGTTATTGCATGACTCTCTCTGATGTTCTTTGTGTGTCACAGTAAATTAAAATGGAAACAAGACTGTTTGGTGTCAACAGAAAAGAATGTCAAATGCAGATGTAGAAGTATTTTTTTAATACTTTAAGTTTGAACTGGTGCTGCTCTGTGGCTCCATCCTCAAGAGAAAATGTTTGGAAAAATCTACTGTTGCTCTGTTTTCAACCAATGGCAGCCACAATGAACAGTATGGTAAATATAACTGGTCTAACTGTACAACATATTCAATTTAGTTCTACTGTTTCATGTAAAAAAAATTGTCTGTGGGACTAATGCAGAACAGATGCTGGATAAATCCTTGATGAGATACTTCTGCTTTCTGCTCCCACTGTATACAAAACTATTACAGGATCAATGCTACATAAACACATACAGAGAGTCTACAGTTGCTACAGCTCAATTTAATTTCCAACTATTCAGGTATATATATATATATAACACTATATATATGTGGGAGAGAACGTTTCTGGTTTGCTGGTGTCACTGGTAGTGCAAAGTGGAACCACTGGAAGCTCACTGCTCCAATGACATTTGAGTCAATGTTAAACAATAATTCAGCATCTTGGGAAAATACGGTCACATCAGTGGGATAAGTATGGAGCTGGAGTCGGGAAGCATTAACCTAGCTTAGCTTTGAACAGAGCCAGACGAGCTGTTTCTTCTTGTTTCCAGTCTTTATACTAAACCAGAATAATTGTCTAGCTGCATACTTAGCACACAGACAGTAGTATCAGTCTTTTTTCTTTTATTCCATTCTCAATAAAAAAGAGAAAATATTTATTTTCTAAAAAGCTAAGACTCCATTAAACAACAGATAGCATAGTCCTTTCTGTACAACAATATGTTTAAAATTACAACATTTAATATTGAATAAGTAGTGTTCTTTCTATACAGATAAGACTTCAAAACCAGTGCAAAGAGAACGTTTTTTCATAGTCTTCATTTCTCCTTCACATACTGCTAAGTGGCATAGGGTCAATATGTACAGTAAATAGCTGCATCAACCCAAGGTTTCCTAAAACCATAAGACCTAACCCATTAAAAATTATATTTAAAATGTAACCATTGGAATCAACGATTTGTTACTGTGTTGTTGTTTTTTTCCCAAGGGAGGCCTTAAAAAAACTGGCGATGGAAAACAGATAATTAGCCTTTAGCTAATTCTGGTACATTTACAGGAATGTTCATTAATGTGAACTGTCCCTTTAAAAATAAATACATGTATTTAAAAAAATACATACCAGTATTCGATGTTCATGAGGTTGCTTTACATTGATGAAAACATTTTTATGATCTACACAGAAACACTTCTTCCAAAAGCGCTTGACCTATATAACCAAATCTTCTGTTATTAGTTGATCTAAATTATACTTCTTGATATTGAGAAACTAGATATTCTTTTAGTTTTTACCAGTCAGGCTTAAAAATCTACAGTATCTGTGTTTACCACATAGCAAAGCAACTTAAAAGTTGCAGATTTTGGCACTGAATTTGACACAAGGCCCTGTCACAGACCGAGACAGAGAGGGAACTATATGTACAGTATCATGGTAAGAGAAAAAACCCAGAGCCGCCTTGTAAAACATCCTGATAGTTTGTGGGAGACATCAGTGGTCTGTTCTGGGTCCATGGCCAACGTTTTTCCGGACAACACTGCTGAGAAATATTTGCAGGCTGGATCAAGTCTCTCCCATCAAGTCTTTTCTCCGTCTCTGTCTGTCCAACTCCACAGTTTGTCCTTCATTGTGTTTCTTGCTCGCTGTTATTGTTTTTGAAATGTTTTTCTGGTCCTGAGATGATATTCCAAAAATGATATGAGATGATTTAGAAATTCCGATTTTTTTGTGAATATTTTTGATGACTAGAGTACGCACAGTGCAATTTAAAGAACCTTTTGCTTGCATAATCTCTCCATTGCATATACTGTCCCCAGGGAGAAACACGTGGAACAGGTAGAACCTTAAGCACTCCCTGACACAACACTACATCTGCTTCAGACTATGTAGACACCAGAAGGATTATGCAGATCATAAATGTAACCAGCCATTGATAAAGACACCTGGTTTATTAGCATTACTTATATCAACATTAAGATACAGCACCCAAGATCATTCTTAAATACTCTCTAGCCCCTTTGTCTATCAGCCAAGCACACTTAGACCAATTTCTGAAAGTATGAAAAAGCTAAACCTCCCGATATATGTCTTCCCAACCATGTAACAATGCTTCAAATCAACTGTACAGTATGCATGAGATGACATTCATTTATCCAGTGATACAGGCACTGTAATACACAGCACTGCTGGCATCAGAAAGAGCAGATATAAGAGGGCTGCTCCCATCATCACACCCACCAACACCACTCATAATGCTGCTGACATCCCTATTAATGATGCTGCTAACACTGCTATTAATGCTGCTACCTATGTTACTGCTACTGCGCCCAGCCAGGACTTTGGACCCACCCCCACAACCCCCACCAAGTCCGAAGGCCTCATCTCGATTCCTTCCAATATTAACATACTGGTCGAATTCGTGCCTGTCCACCTCTGACCAAAACTCAGAAGATGACCCTATGTGATTGGAGGACTCTGGGTTTGAGGGGTCTAAATGCACAGGAGGAAGAAATGTTGATGGAGGGATGGAGGAAGAAGAGCATGAGGAAGGAGATGTTTCTGGGGGAGGTGAAAGCTGCCCCAGATGAGAAGGCGTGAAATGTGTGGTATTTGGGGCACCACTCATGTACATCTGACTAAAGTAGCCAACAGGAGCAGTGCTCAGATGTGTTTGGTGGCATTTTGCTGGCTCAGGGAGGCTGATGGTTGACTGAGGGTAGGAAACAGCAGTAGGGGAGTTAGATAAAGGGGGTAAGCACTTTACAGGACTCCTTAATGTGATGTGGTGACTGGAGGCATGAGCAGGATTTAACCTGGAGCTGACTGAATTCGCCAAAACTGAAGTGACAGAGCTCATACTCGAGACCATATTTGAATCAATAGAACTCATTCTAGAGTCAATTCTGGAACTTCTACCTGGGCTCAAACTGGAATTCAAATTGGTACTTAAAGTGGCACCAGCACCCATTGCTGAACCATGACCATGTGTTGCTGCACCATGTATGGAGTTGTGGTGACTGGGGTTGTTGTAGTGATGGCTGTAATGCTGGTTATGAGGGTGAAGAGAGTGGTGGTGGTAACCACTCCAACCTCCCATCCCTGCCTCCTCTTGCATATGTTGGGGAAAAAATACAGATTCTCCATCTTCCAGAACATCCAGAGGTGACATCTCTGGAGTGGGTAGGCCATAGCTCTCCAGCTCTGGGTGTCCTGGAGCTTGGAAATCCCTGAAGTGACCTAGAGAGGGCAGCAGATGGTTTGAGTGATGGTGGTTGCCTGGATGTCCATATGCTGGACCCCCAGTGATGCTGTCTGAACCCAATGGGTTGGGGCATGTCCCTAATCCAAGGCCTGCTGCCCCACCCTGGGCTAAGCTGTGAAGCAAAAGCCCTGGTTCCACTCGCTTGAGTTTTTTAGTGGTCTTTTTGCGGCGAGGCCTGTATTTGTAATTTGGGTGATCCTGGAGATGCTGGACACGGAGACGCTCAGCTTCCTCCACAAATGGTCGCTTGTCTGTGGCATTTAGGGCCTTCCATGACTGACCTGAAAGGTACAAAGAAACCAGTCATGTTAATCTTACTGACAATGATTATTAGAGTCCTTGTTAACATCATTTGCATGATTGGTTCTATTTCCATGGTCAATTATTTAGCTAATATAATTTAACTTATATCAGTAAACATTAAATGTTGTCTACAAAAAGACAAACAACATTTAATGTTTAACAGATAATCAAAGATGAAAATGCCCACAACCATCCTTTATTTCTCCCAACAGATAATGACCATCACAGTGGTCATGCTTTAAATATTGCAGAGGACTATTATTATATAATACAATATTCATTCTTTTAAAATATTTTGATCAATTTGTTTTAAACTATATCAAGCAGCAAAAATTATACTGAAGAGCTCCCCCTGAAACAGCTCAAGTGACTGCTAAAATGATGATTATTTCTATAATGATTAAAGGAAGTGTGACTCTGCATGTCTGTGTGTTCATATTACTGAAATAAACAATCTTGACTGAATGACTTGAATTCAGCCTATGAGACATTCCATGAGTCCACATCTACTGTAAAATCTGCTCAGACACATAAACAGCTGTCAATCCTCGCCATCTGTTTGATGTATTCATAAACTGTAATAAATACTTATATTTCCAATTTCTCGTATGGTGAGAGACATACTTCAGATGGAAGATGCATGAACTTTTTTTTGGCTCTGAAACTCTCAAGCTACAGATCTCCGGCAGTACAGAATGACAGCTGTGAATGTGTGAATGTGAAGCAGGCTCAGATTGAAAAGAGTGTGTAGCATTCTATAGTAACACAGACTAAAAAAAACAAACTACGACAATGTGTAATGTTCTCAACCTGATATGGGTATCTAACATCATCTTGAAAAATACTATTGTTATGGCACAAATTAACATGGCATTTTAGCATGAACCGCTACTGAGCTGACTATTCAAATGAAAACACCTTCTACCTATTGATCTGAATTTGAAATAATTCACTGGATAATCTGTAGTACTTCATATTTACTGTTAAAACTACATATGCATTACATAGGATTTACACCTGTTGTCTCTTCCATAGCCATGGCAATAGTAACTATGCACTGTGACCTTTGACCCCTGCCCCTAAGTGTTTGGCTCCTCTTGAATGTGTACTTCATGCAGAATACTAATCATCAAATCCTCACGCCCTGCATAGTTAAAAGGGGGTCGTAAACATTTGTAGTTTGTGCACTGGGGGAGAACAGTGGTTGTGGTCAGCTTAGATTTCTGTTGGTTATATTGGATTCCACATTTGAAACATAATGAGCACATGGATGGATGGATGGCAGAAAAGTGATTTAAGCTGCAGGAGTGGTTTGAGAAGTTTTTCAGGATATTTTGGAAATGTTTTAAATCTGTCACTAATCTGCAAACTAAAGACTTCTTCTTCACCTCTTAAGATCACATCAATGTGGAGACATATGGCATGAGATTAGATTTTCTTTTTTTTTTTAAGTAGATTTTTAAAACTATGATGTAAAACTGTACAGTTGTTCTTTTACTAGTAGTTACTAAGTGAAACTTAAAGTACAAAAGTCCTTAAAATATAAAGTACCAGAAATAGTCATTAGTACTTTCTACTGTAGGATCATACACTTTGAACTATAGATATTATTTTATTGGATTATAGTTGAGCTAATTTCAACCAGTTTGTGTATTAGAAGTTGATTAATCCAAAATATCACAATGGAATAGACCATTGTAATTTGTTGTAGGAAAATAAGTTGGTATGTAGTGTAGAGTCCCTCTAAACGTTAGTGAAGTAAATGTATCAAAAAAAAGTAAAAGTATTTCAAAATTTAAGTACAGTAATTCATTACATTACATTACATGTACTGGACTTAATTACGTTGGTGATCTGAATATGTTCAGCTATAACTGTGACTTATTTTCTTGTGCATCATAATATATAACAATGCAACTGTATAAAACATATACATTTTACAACTAGAATTGAGAGTAGAATAGAAAAGAGTTTAACTGTATAATCTTCATTGTACATAATGTACAGTACATCTACATGTGCGACTAAAACTGTGGAAGAGTAATATACAGGTTGTATAGTACATCTGTGTGTTAGACATTTGAACAGGAACACTAATATGTCATCTTTTTAGTTTGTAGTGATTTTGTTAGTGCTACTGAGACTATAAATAAGGCTGCTCAAATATTTGGTCACCATTACATATCTGAAAGTAGCTTTATAAATGACTTTGTCTTAAGTATCCAGGGCATAGTTTCTCAAAACTACTTTAAGTGCAAGATCAGTTTCTTCCAGGTTATTAGAGTGGGGGAACATTTATCTCAGCCTTAAGATGTTTTTAGAAACTAGGCCTTGATGTGGTAGATCTTATTTAATAAAAAAATCACAGTGATTACCACTATTTTCTCTCCTGATTTAAAAAGCAGATAACCTGGATTGGGTTTCACATACACTTTTAGAATCTTTTTTCCCCAGCCCTAAAGATTTTGTTCTTGTCTTACCAAGCATCTTGCTGAGCACAGCGTTGTGCAGGTCAGGGTTCTGCAGGGCCAGCCGCTTCCTCTCATCTTTGGCCCACACCATGAAGGCGTTCATGGGCCTGCGGATCCTCTGCTCACTGCCCACGGCCTTTCCATCAGCTGCACCACCACCGGTGGCTTGGGTCGGGTTTGGGCTGTGTCCCCCAGAACTAGGCAGAGAAATCCTCTGTTCAGTTCTTCTCATGCTCCCAGTTCGAACGCCGTCAGGAGAACTGCAGTCCCCAGACAGGTTCTGATCGAAACCCATGTCAGAATCGGAAGCAGGACTCGGGGTCCTGGATGGCCAAGGATCCCCAAGTGACACTTGGGTGGGATGCAGGAGAGTCTCACTGGACAAGCTGGGCTCTGTTAAATTCATTCCAAAACCGGGCTTGGATTCAGCTTTTGGTCCGAGTGCAATTCTGCAAACGTCTGTCTCAGTTTGTTGGATCGCAAAGTTCTGGAAATAATTAGTAACTGTTTCAGATGACAGAGAGACAGAGCAAGAGAAGGATTCGATGGATTTGGAGCACAAATCCCAAAGCAAAGCATTGAGATCTGAGAGGAGGGGGAAGATGAGAAAGAAAGAGATAACAAACAAGTTGTGGTGAAGGATATTCCCCCTGAAAACGATCCACAATGACTCTGCTGCTTTCTTTTCTTCAATCTGTTTTTTTTCTCAAAAGACAACAGTTCTTGTTTGGAGTGTGCGGTGCAGCGGTTTGTCCAGAGCTTGACTTGACTCCCCTCCGTCACTCAGGCTGCGCGACTCACTGTCTCTCTGTGTCTGTCTGCCCTGTTTGAAAGTTTTGAAACTTGTGGCCAGATTTAACCGACCCACGGTGTTTATATATATATAACCCGCCCTGACCAATCACATAAATATATAGCTGGGGATTTAACCAATGAGACGCCAGGCGGGTGCGAGTGTGTGTGGGAGAAAGAGGGAGGAGGAGGAGGTCTGAACAGTGCCTCCCCCCTCTTTCCTCCTCTATGACCACCACCATTTTCCTCCCCCCTGAAGCTTCAAACACACACACATGCACACACACCCTGTCTGTCTGTACAGGGAGATGTAATCAGAGAGGTTCCATTGTTTCTGCCCAACTGAGAGTGGAGCTTCTCACACACACGCACTAAGACACACACTGACAACACACATGTTGGTGCGTACACACATGCATATGGATACATAAATGTACAGTTACATGCTTTAATGCACATACATGAAACGCTTTAAAATGAGAAATGAGACGACACATTGTACTTAGGTTTGCACACAACCAGAGACAAAACACACATACAGTATGTGTTTCTATACGTGTTACTGTGTGTGTGTGTGTGTGTGTGTGTGTGTGTGTGTGTGCGCGTGTGTGTGTAAGCACATTTAAGGGCAGGACGGTGGTAACACAGTAGACCACAGTGTGATTAGTGGCTGAACTTAACAACTCACTGGGAGAGACAGACAGAAGTAGAGAGAGATAAATACAGAAAGACAGAGAGAGACTGTTCAGGTAGTGGGTGGTAATGTTGATGGGGTTCAGGAATACTGTACCCCAACCTCAGAGCTTAAGATTTAATTGATGCAGTAGCAGTAAAAAACAATATACAATGGGAGTATGTGGTGTCCATTTGGTTTTTTTGTTATGTTTCACTATTGCTCTTTTTTTAAACACCATCACTAACGCATGGTATATTATGCATACAATGCATGGCAAATTTAAGTATTGTACTTCTATGAGGAGTACTTTAGTCTAAAGTTATTCTTGTTTCCTAGCTCATCTCTAAAATAACAAAACATTACAAAATCGTTGACAAAGTAATTGCTAAAAGGAAAAAAAATAGTTCTTCGATTGTTTGTTGCTGGTGCAACATAAAGTGACCAAGTGTAGTATTTACACCCACTAATTTTTGTAGTAAGAACACTGCAATGTATGTATGTAAAATAATTATTCATTATGAAGCGTAATAAGTTACTTTACTCATCATATCACCATGTCACTGCCCCTGAAAGAAATGACCCGCAATGTATTAGATCTACAACAGCTAATTTTACATATTAATAAATTATAAATTAAAGCTTTGTCTGTTATAGTTGCTTTGACTTTTCCAAGTATAGAATGAATGAATCTTTTCTGTTACCATTAACATGTCTCTGCCACCTGACTATCAAAATCTTCCAAAAAAGCTTGTAGTATTAGCTGTAGAGATGGCAGCTGTCAAGATTCAAAAAATGTTAGTAATCCCAGAGGGAATTGGCTTTAAAATTATGTTTCCATACAACTAAACTGTACCTGCAACTCCAGTATTACAGGTGATTTAATATCAACATAATGTAGATATATTGTTAATGTATCTGACAAATCAAATATTCCTACTGAACACACAATATCAATATAATGTTCCTATAATGCTACACAGCATTTTCAAGGGTAACTTGGATTAGTACTATTATCATATATTATAAGTCCAGTGTTAAACAATTTTTGCTGTAACCACAAGAACGTTGCATGCTGATGATGCCACATACATCATGTAAAGTTAAAGAAGCATTGATTTTAAGCCAAACCTATACTAATAATAATAGTAATACTACACCTAGAGTAAACATGTTAATTTTATGTTTAAACACAATCACCTCACTATGTTTGGATCAGTTGTGATCCATTGTTTTTGACTGTTGTATGATAAATTATTGTGTAATGCCAGTTGTCATCAGAGTGTCACTGTAACGCACTTTTTCAACAAATGCTCCTTCGTTCTGGTGATAAACAACATCTATGATTTTATGTTTATTTTGGAGCACATGTTACACATTCTGTGTAAAAACTGCATACAGAAGCAGTGAACTGAAGCACAGTCTTTCTGTGTTGGATGACCTGAGTCAAAGATCCATCAGTCATTTTTAACCTTTCATTGTACACAAAAATAGTTCTAAAACTGGCATTCATGAGCCACTTTGAGCTCACAGAGAATGTAGTAGTAAAGAACATGAACATAAAAAAAAGTTAAATGTATTCTGACTTGTCAGATTTGATATATTAAATTTAAAACTGAGAGTGATAAATATTGTTATCTAAAGGTTTAAAGGTTTAGAGCATTTGAAAGAGAACACTGCTGCTTTAAAAGCCAGATAGGATTTTAAAAGTAATTTTTAAAGTCAGCAAATGTTTAAGATGAATATTATGCATGTTTGTTTGTCTGCCAAGGACATGTCCCCCGCAACCCCTCCCCTCCTCCCTGCATCCACCACAATATAATGACCCCTGCTTACACGCACGCACACACACACACACACACACACACACACACACACACACACACACACACACACATTTTCCTCCCCACGCCCAGCTCCAGGGGAGACTGCTGTGGCGTCTCAGAGCCTCCTGCTTGACCAACCAGGAACTACTCCCACCACTGCTGTCCCAGACTCCCTGTGTGTATCTGCTGCATCTGTATGTCATCGTTTATGGTGAGTGTAAGTACAGTAAGTGTGTCTAGGTGTGTATACGTAAAGCAACAGTGCACTTTGACCTAATGGCTGGGAAACACTGCTGACTCTTTGCCATACCACATGATGTGAATCTGTCTTCCCACAATATTCTTTAAATGTATAGAGAAAGTAATGTGAAATCATTGGGGGCCTGTTAACTGTTGTGAATATAAAATTGTGCAATATGTCTTTAATTATGCTTCTATTCCATATTATTTCAACTTTTAATTTGAGATGAAAGTCACGGCTGTAAGAAGCTTGACTTTATTTCTTCAGTGATTAATAATCCTGTGTGAGTTTTGACTCTCCTCTGTGCGACTGCTCTGTGGACATACTGTGGGAAGCAAACACTGAGATAAAAATGAACTTTTTTTTTCCTAGTTAAAATTGATTTAATAATACAGGTCAATACAACATCTATATGGATCTAAAATGAGCTAAAGAAACAAGAAAGCAATTCATTTTCAAATTATATATATTTAATTGTGAATATCTTTTATATATAAATTTTTTTTACAGTAAGATAAATTTAATCATCCTAAATCAGGCAACTATATTTACAAAAAATGTAATTCAGCTGAACTGCTGCCACACATGCTGTGTGTAGGTAGTGATGTTCAGGGGCAACATGTTTTTGTTGCATGAAGGTAGCATGACAGTGACTGTCATGTTGTCAATGTTTTCAGACCTCTCTATGGACTAGTTTTTTTATCTAGTGACTTTTTATACTTGTCATGAGTACATTCACTATAGATTGCAACATTTGCACTTGTCCTGGTAAATTACTTGGTCTTAGTTTTAATGTTTAATTAAAGTTAATTTAACTCAACTTGACTATTTAGGTTTAATTGTATTTTGTTAATTCAAGGTGTTGGGATTCACTGTATTCTTGATATCAGAAACAAAAATGCACAGCTTTATTATTTGTGTTTATAGAATAACACATATAGATTTAGCTAGGTAGAGGTTGAGTTAATTTAGATATAATTAACTTTTTCTTCAAAAATGCTAAATAAAATGTAAATTCATTTATTGCAACATTGTTGATTATCATTTAGCGACTTTTAGCAACTTTTCACAGAAAATAGTTGGCAACATGACCAGGGAGATGTGTGGATGGAAGACATCACACTGCATGACTGTCGGCAAAGTGTTAATGTGGGTCAGGTTTAGGCAACAAAACACTTTGGTTGTATTAAGCCAGACCACAGCCTTTCCCTAACCTTAACAAAGTGCTGTGAGTGCCTAAACCTAAGTATCAAAAATACCAATGCTGTAGTCACAAAAACTTGATTGGTTACTGGAAAGAATAAAAACACAGTTTGCATAAATGAAAGCATATTTTCAGTTTTTGACATTTTTTTGAAATATCAACATGTTTTCAATTTGCCATATACATCAATCAATCATCATTACATTTAAAGAAAATATTTTTACATTTCCTACAAAACATATCTACATTTGCAGTTCAGTTGTGCAGAAACATCGGTTTTAGAAGAGATGGCTGGATTGAGGAAATAACGAACTCTCCTCAGAAAACACCACACTGCACTGGGCTGGTGTTCTTCACCTTCACCTCATCTTATAACAGGACACCACATTCATTATCACTTAATGTTCCATCCACAGTGTGTATAGTTCAATAACTAAGCAAGTGGGAATGTGTGTTTGTCTGCGTGTTAAGAGAGAGTGAGAGAAAGACACTGTCATGGCACCACACCTTTGCCACAGAGGAAATTTGGCAGCGACTCCAGACTTTGTGGCGAGTAAGAAAAGAGAGAAAGAGAGAGAGAAAAAAGGAGGGAGGACATGGTGAGAGGGACATTTTTCCTCACAGCTTCTGATAATACACACACACACACACACACACACACACACACAAACAAACACGCACCCACATTCTGGACAAGAAACCAAGACACAATGGCATCGTAATGGGTGTGTTTACTCTTGTGTGTGTGTATGTGTGTTTATGTGTGGGAGAGGTCATGTTCACACACCATTCTATTTTTGAAAGCGCTGAAGGAGGGAAGTGTGTGTGATGATGGATGGTAGACACACACACACGTACACGGCGATAACATGTGTCGCTGCGGGAATCCCCCACCTTTATCACCCACCAACACACACACACATACACACACTAACAGAAAGTTGCATAATGCAGAAAGACACAAAGGAAACAACAAAGACACACAAACCCGTACCACCAAACGCATAATTTGTATGACCTTTGACCGTTAAATATGGAACTTATGAAGCCTTAATAAGTGCTCAGTAGGAGGACAACAAAAGACCAGAGTCTTGTCAGATAAATCTATGAGATAGCGTCATCTAGACAAAAACTATCTAACCAATTTTTTTTTACTGTGCCTAAAATATGCCCAAAATCTTAGTAGTGATTGGCTCAAAGGTAACTTTACCTAACTGGATTATGTAACAGGACACCTCTGACACTGTTTGCTTTTGTTTGTGCCAATTAGAAATGTCCTGAGCTGGAATCCATGCTGACTCAGGCATATTTGTATAGTTATTTATTATTACAAAACAGCAGTGTACAAAACATTAATCCAATGTTATTTTTTTCACTTATTCATTCTGCTCTGCCAGTAGTTACAGAAGACCCAAGTCTTCACTCTCACAGATCCTGTCATATACAGATGTAGTACATCACAAGGAAATATTTTTCTCCTACTCTGAACATTCTCTTAGACCCTTTACTCTAAAAAATCTTACAGAAAAACAGACTTCTAAAACTGTCAAATCTGAGGATATTCAACAAAAATCTTAAATTTTCTCCTGAAGCTGCGAAACAATGTTAGCTGATGGAGTGAAAGATATATTTGCTTTTAGCAGTGTAGAGATAAATACATGCATTGCATGAAATCCAAAGAGTGATCTTAATGTGTTGGATTCTACATAAAAGAAAAACACTAAATTAGGTGTGAATTGCTTTATAGGCTGCAAACCTGGAAAGTCTATTGGGTTTGTTAGTAACAGTACCTGAAATATGCACAAACTACATTACATAAAGTTTTTGAAAACTGGGTTTTTTTGGTTTTGAATGTTTCATCCTGCTGACACTGCATGCATAACCCTTGTTATATTTCCATTTGGTAATTATGTTTTTTTTCTCAGATCTTTGGTCTGCTAAGTTGTCTCCAAAAGAAATTTCACAATCCAATGAAACACATTCAAAAACCCACTGTACAATTCAAAAGAGGCAGCCCAATTAGAAAATAAGACTGTTTTCCTGAATTCAGCTTGAGTTAGATGTCTGCATGAACATTTATGTGTTTATGGGTGATATTTTATGATCCAAAAATGCACGGGTGTGATTGAAGAAATTAAGCATTTTTCCTAAATTCCCCTTGAACTAGTGGTTTATACAAACCTTGGTGTCGGTTGCTTTTAGAATCCCACAGTCTGAAAGTCCCTCCAAACTCTGATTGAATAATTTCATAAATATCAGCCCACGTGTGAAAATGTTTTTCCAAACTTCTATAAAGGGTGATAATAAACAACTTATGATACTTTGTCCTTTTGCAGACACAGCAACAATATAAAAACATCTGTTGCTCAGACTTGTATCAAATCAGGATCAAAACCTGAGACTGTATTGTAATTTTGTATATTGTTATCAGATTTTTATTTCTAAGACAATATTTACCTCATCCTTTATCCTTTATTTAGCTCAGCCTAATTTGTTGTCACAATTTAAAATTTTACTTTAATTTCTGATGACTTAAATTTCTAAAGCCTAACAATGTGAAACATTTATCCATGGTAAACCAATTAAACTTGCTGATTTTAGAGCATGATCTGAGAAATTACAGTGGATATAACAGCATATAACTATAACAGCAATCAACAGTGAAGGCTCGTCATCAAAGCAAGAAAGTGTCTCTACCTGCTCCAGTCACTGAACAAGAATGTTGAGCTGAACGCCTAAAAAACTAAACAGAACAAACCAAAGCTTGCTTTCTATCTTAATCTTATAAGTCCCAGAGACAGTCAGCATCCGGTTGCACTGTCAGCTATCTGTCTGTCTCTCTGTTTGTCTATTCTTAGCTGTACAGTGCAGCATCATTCTTTATCCTGTAATTAATGCACTGAAACACCGCAGGACAATATATGACCTTTCCCACTGCACACAACCCCCCTGTTCTCGCTTCTATCCTTTGTTTTTGTCTCTCATCTCTTTATGTCCTGTTGTCTTCTTTTTTCTCATCACCCCTGTCATTTTCTCTCTTTATTTCAGTGACTCTCACGCTAGTATTCTCTCACACACTGCATTTCGTTTTCAGATCTTAAATCTGTTCTCTATACTTAATTTCTCTGATCTCTGTCTTCCAAACTAGCATAAAACATCTCATATTCCATATTTGAGGAGTCTCATGATTTCAGGAAACTCGTGCTTTTTCTCAGAACTAGCTCAGCACACAGAGACATACAGGAAGGTAGAAGCAAGGGTCAAGAGATAAATCAGAGATGCATTATGGGAAAGTCACCTATGGGCCTCATGGTGTCATGATCAGGATTCTGAGTCATTTCTTATGACAGGTAGATTGGTGACTCAGTAGAATTGGGAGGTCTTACACATAGAAGGTTAAATTTAGAACATTGCCTTTTTTGTGCATATTTAATAACATTGTATTGTTATTGTTGCAATTTATTGTTGATATTAATCTTTTATGGAATTTGTTAAAAATACTAGAATAATCACCAGCCTTATTCTTTATGGTGCATACCACCATTAATAAAAGTTTGATTTCAAAAAGCACTTTTTTCATACGAGTACCATAGAAAATGTTTGCATGCTTGCATGGTAAATTATGAAGTCATATAATGGCTACACTAAAAGCTTGGATTAATAAGCTAGGGAGTGAAAAAAAACTTTCCTTTTTGATAAAGCTTATAGTTAGAGATGGCTCAGGTGACTGAACCATCTCTTAGTTATGCTGCTATA
>JAUYWH010000025.1:22036929-22047060 GCA_034779795.1 Ctenopoma multispine
AAAGTGCCCTGAGATGACCTGTGTTGTGAATTGGCGCTATATAAATAAAGTTGAATTGAATTGAATTGAATTAAATCCTGACTGAAAATCGTCATACAGATTGTTAGTGCGCAGGTGGTCACATAGCTGCCTTTTCAAGGATTTTAGAGATAAAGGGCAAATTGGATATCGGCCTATAATTGGCTAAAACCCGTGGATCCAGAGTAGGCTTTTTGAGTAGAGGTTTTACTACAGCTATCTTAAAAACCTGTGGTACATAACCTGTTAATAGAGATAGATTGATCTGCTCTAATATGGACGTACTGATCAAAGATAAAACCTCTTTGAGCAGTATAGTTGGGATGGGGTCTAAGAGACGTAGTATATTTTGAGTTAATTTTGGAAACTAATTCCATATGATCTAAAGGAAAGAAGCAGTCTAAGTAAGACTGAGGTCCTCCAAACAAATCTAGAGCTTTTGGACAAGTTAGTCTGTCCATGCCAATTGCAGGGAGGACCTGATCAGTTTTTTCTCTAATAGCTATAATTTTATTTGTAAAGAAATTCATAAAGTCATCACACAAGAGGTAGGGGAATCGTAGGTTCAACAAAGCTATGACTCTTTTTCAGCCTGGCTACAGTGCTGAAAAGAAACCTGGGGTTGTTCTTATTTGCCTCAATTAATGAAGAATAATATGTGGTTCTAGCTTTAGAGAGGGCTTTTATTTACGTTATTAAACTGTCTTTCCACGCTAAGCAAAATTCATCTTAATTTATATCCATTCAAATACCATCATTTGTTGATGGTAGGGTTAAATATCCGATCAGCTGTCTGATTATAGTATGTTCAATTGATTGCTGTTCATGTGTAATGAGCATCACAGCCTCAACAAAATCTTGTTGATTTTTCTGTTACAAACTTTTTTCTATTGTTGGCCTGTAGATCGTAAATCCACCTAACAGACAGGTCTCAGTTAAAGACTGCTGATGCGCTCACAACTGGTGCCTGCAACTCTGTGACCAAGAATAACCCCTGTCATTAGCACTGCAACTTCATTCATCATCAGCTGTTTATATTCTTATTTACACAAACTACAGCTCCAGCAACACACTAATTCATGCACATACAGCAACACATTGGGGCACAGTGGGACCTAACCAGAAACCCTACCTAACCATACCAACTATGCACATGCCTTGCCCAAGAGCTCCCCACTCTGTACTTACATGTTTTAGTTTAGTTTTGCTTTTTAAGAAAGGTCTTACATTTAAATTTTCGTGCCCCCCAGCATTTAAATGGCAACAGAATGAGGCGCTCTGATCAGTGCATGTGCTGGCATGTTTTTTGAAGATCATTCATCACTCAACCACATCAGTTCTGTATTTTTTGTTGTGCACCGCTTCAATTTGATTCCCCATGTGTTGGACTTGGCAGCTTCAGCTTTTAAGCATATGGAGAAAACTGAAAGGCTGCCAGTTGGAATCTTATTCAAAATTTCAAGGGGGTGGGAGTTCTCACTTGATTAACTGCTGCTGTTTACTTTTTAAAAAAGCACTTTAGCACTTTGTAGACTCTGAGATTGAGTTTATTATGCAAAACCGAATGAAAATTTACTTTTATTCTAAAATAAAGAAAACACATATTTTTACTGTTTTGCGTACTGAGATCAGAACTTTGCATAAATACCTATGCTTAAGACAGTAAAACTAAAATGAAATCACCACTCCAGAGATCTTATGTTAACATGCAAGCCTTTTGTCAAGTCTCTGAGGATGTGTGTTTTGTTCAGAACAAGTCATTTTCACAGTTGATCAGAGACCAATTTATTCTACATTTAATTCACATTGTAAGAATTCCGTTGGGTCAAATCTTTGCATCCACTGAGTCAAATGTTTCACACAGTAAACAACATCTCCTATATATTTATGTAGGGAAATGTGCCATATATAAATCATTAATAATTAAGAAAATGTATTATGGACAAAGTGATACAAAGTATTTAATTTTAAATCAGCCAGTTTATAATTTTATGAGGGGTCAGCAGAACTCTGATTGTGAGAGGAAAACGTTACATCAGACATTGGTGAAACTTTATCTGAAAGGCCCAGTCAAAATCATGAACCTTGGACTCAAATTGATCTTTCAGCTGGACAATCTGAAGCCTTCGGAAATTTTAACAAATGTCTTGACCAAGCGTTTGACTCTATTTAAAGGCAATGCTACAACATATTAGCAATGTTAATAAATGTTAAATAAATTAATATAATATTAAATAAAAACAGAAATAAAAAAGCTCTGCCATTGTTCTGAAATTTCACATCAACTAATTGCACCAACTCATGTATGTATACCTACTGACTTCAACTTTATCCTTCATACTCTCATATGATGTCCAATAAATATGCAAAATAATGAATTAGTGATACACGTATCAAATAACTTCTGTTTAAAAGTGTCTTGTTAGACAACTATTGGGTCAAGAGTTTTTCCAACTTTGCCTCTGCACGTACACATACAAACACTCGTGCAATATTTCACGTATGCACTCATTGTTTCACAAACAACACTCTTGCCCTGTTTAGTCTGTACATTTCCACTTATCTTATTTTTTCCCACTTTTCTCATTTATGCCCTGCTAACAACAACTTTCTGTAAAAACTCCCCACATTTTTCTGACCCGCGTTCATTTCCGGCAGCAACCAAATATCTTCTGCCCATCAAATGTGTTTCTGAACAAGGGAAGGAGGGAGAGCGAGACTACAGTGTACACGAGAAGAAAAAACTTAAAGAGGGAGGGGGTGAAACAAGTGGGACTTTGGATTGTTTGGCACAACGAGAGGAGTTGGGTGGGAGATAAAGTGTTTTTTCATTCTGTGGTGTGCGAGTGAAGTCTATTTTTTTCTTTTTTGGTGTGTGTAAAGTGTGTTTTTTCTCCTTTTGTGGTGAGCCTGTGGGAACTGCTGAATGAGATGGAGTGATTCCTGAAGTCAATGCTATCAGCCTTAGACACACTCAAACACTGGCCCTGGTTCAGAGGGGAGGAGGAGGAGGGGACGATAAGGATTTATATGGGACCGGATCGGGCCCGTAAGCTGCATGGAATTTGATCTTGATATCAAACTGAACCAATACTAAAGAAGAAGCACAACTGGAGAAATAAACATTGGGTTCAAAAGAGATAAGAGTAAGAGCTGACCTGGGTTTAAAACCTGTCACAGAATTAGGTCAGCTTTATTGGTATCCATTTGTCTCATAGTTACTTTGATTTATCCTAGAGAAATGAGTTCTCATCCCACACAGTCCCACACATAGGAGAGACCACAGAGGACATGTATTCAATTATTTCTGAGGTTTGGTTTCTTGTCTTCATGAAATTAAGTTTGTCAACCCAACATGACATCATAGAGTTCTTTCACAAATTAATTAGTCTTAGTGTCATCAGCATGCTTAACTTTCTAACTTTCATATTTTTGGCAGCATCTTAAGTAAAGAGATTAATTATGGATTCATTAATGTGACAAAATATAATAAATTCTATTTTATATATTTCATGATTATTCTTGTGACACAATAAGCTTATTGTGTTGAGATCAAAACAAAGTTTTCACAATTGTGAGAAAACAAAACCGTTCCATACACTGACATCTGAGACAAAAATCATCACATTGAAGACATCAGCATATGCTAACTAAATCTCAAGACTTTAAGGCTTTGTGTGGTGTATTTTAAAGCATAGTAGCTGCATTAATCTGCTTGAGCACCTAATTCTATAGGTTAAGATGTGTCGAATCCACTTCAGACTTTAATGGTTCATTAACAAAAATTTCCCTTTGGGATTAATAAAGTTTATTCAATATTCAATGTTAGTAGAAAAATAGATCATTTGTGATATTTGATTTCTTGATTATCAAATTTCCACCTGTTGATTGAGGTGAATTAGCCAAAAGGTGTTTCGTGAGGGCTCATTGATACATTAAGATGAAAAATTATCTTTTACAGTGTAGGAGAGCAGGCCAACATCAAAACAAAATAAGCAACAGTCCTTTTTCCATAATGTAATGTGCAATACTGACTGCACCCGTATCACACAAAGAGTTTAATAGAAAGTATCCAAGATTCAAGATTCCAAAAACTTTATTAATCACAGAGGGAAATTGTTTTGCCTCGTTAGAGCCGCTCTCGATTCAAAAAAAGAAAAGAAAATGAAGAAGAAAGAAAAAATGAAAATGAACAACAAAGTTCAGCACCAACACAGAATACCAATACACAAATACACAAACCACAGAATATACAAAAACAAATAACATGATAAGAACAAAGAAACGTTCAAATTAATGGAAATAATTATGATTATGATTGTTGTTCTCCTTTACAGAGGGGGGAGGAATTGTAGAGTTTTATGGCCACAGGCAGAAATGATCTCCTGTGGCGTTCAATGGAGCACTTGACGTTGATCAGTCTCTGGCTGAACGTCCTCCTCTGTCCAGCCAGGACAATGTGAAGGAGGTGGGGGGAATATCCAGGATTGAGAAAAGTTTAGACATCCTCCTCCTCTAAGATACTACATGTAGAGGGTCCAGCACCACACCTTCTGATTAGTTTGTCCAGTCTGTTAGTGTCTGTCACCTTCAACAAACCACAGCAAAGTAAATGACACTGGACACCACAGACTCATAAAACATCCATGGTGCTGCAGACGTTAAAGGACCTGAGCCTCCTTAAAAAATACTGTCAGCTCTGGACCTTTTTATACACAGCAGATGTGTATAGACCAGTTAAGTTTATTGTCCAAGTGTAGACACAAATATTTATACTCTGACACAACCTCCCCCTCTCCCCCCTTATAAAGAGTGGGGTGCCAGGACCCCCAGATTTTCTGAAGTCCACCACCAGCTCCTTTGTTTTGCTGATGTGGAGCTGGAGATGGTTGAGCTCACACCAGTCAACAAAGTTGTTCACTACACCCTGGTACTCCGTGATGTCTCCACCCTGAATACGTCCTACAAATGCAGAGTCATCAGAGAACTTCTGAAGGTGGCAGAAGTCTGAATTAAACCAAAAGTCTGAGGTGTACAAAGTGAAGAGGAACAGAGACAGAACCGTCCCCTGTGAAGCAGCTGTCCTATTACAACTAAAACATTACCCAAATCAACATGAATGAGTACATTTAAAATTATAATGAACATAATAATAACATCTTTGCTGGTCAAAAAACTAAATACTTTGTTCTTTATTTGTCCTGTACCAGGCCTGCAGTAGTGGTGTGCGATTTGGTGTCAATCCAATACCAAGTAAGTATCGTATCAGTATCGCCAATATTGATACTGATACGATACTATTACCTTATAAGGGCACCCTGCCAGGAAATGCAACCTCGTCATATAAAAGTAAAGTAAAAATGTGTAAATCGCTTTAAAAACATTAAAATCACTGTAAAAACAAAAACACCAGTGTTAAATTAACATCCAGATCCAGGATATCTTGAACCAAGATGCAATAAAACAATGAAACCTCCATCACATTAAATTGCTTTCAAAACACGGCCAAAGGCACAAAACAGAAACACATCGGTGATACATTTAGGGATGGGAATTGATAAGAGTTTTACGATTCTGATTCCATTTTCAATTCTGTTTAACAATTCGATTCCTTATCGATTCTCCTATCGATTCTTATTTTTAAAAAAGGAGAACACACAGTTCGATTAGCTTAGAACTTTGTTTTATATCTTATCTTTGAACAACATAGAAATATAGGAGTAGCATGACCTTACAAACCCAACAGTGAGATCTTAAGAGATCCACAGCCTACGGCTCCTAGATAGGGTGCCATTGCGTGTTTTATGAGCAAATGCTTATGCATATTTGTAGTGTTTCCTCCCTTTGATGAAATATTTACTTTTACTTTTACTATTTTGTTATTTCCTCTTGGTTCAAGACAGTTATCCTGAATGTGAATGTTCATTTAACACTGGTGTCTTTGTTTGTTCATGTATATTGCGTTTGGTTGTGTTTTAAGGCAATCTAATGTTTTTACAGCGATTTTTACGTCTTTAAAGCGCTACTATGCCACGGGGGTACACCAGCATGGGTGCATTGTTTTTGTAAAACAGGGGTCTCTCTGAGGGATTTCCCTCCTCTTATCTCCATTTATTTTGTGAGTAATTTTGCAGAAAAATATCCTGACATGTCACATTTGTTTTTCAGAGCCGCAGACAGTGACTTTACACCATACACAGAAACTCGAAAAAAAAAAAGAAGAAAAAAAGAAAAAATGATTTCAACACAGAAAACGCAGATGTTTGACCAGTAACTCTCTCTCTCTCTCTCTCACACACACACACACACACACACACACAATTTGTCTAGCACTTAACAATTTCTAGCATGGTCTTTATCTTGACAAGTTAGGCCTTATCAGTGAAAACCGAATGGTAACTGCTTGTGTCTTCTCCTTGTAAGTCGCTTTGGATAAAATCGTCTGTGAAGTAAAGTAAAGTAACTTCTAGAACACTGATGTTGGCCTTGCTGGCCACATGTCTTGCAGCGAATGATGCTTCTGCAGCACAGTGAGGTCACTGGTTTCTCAATGATATCTGTAAAAGTAAATCAGAAAAATGACAGACTGTTATTCATTTACCTAAAACATAATTCAAACATATTTTCTTAGTTCATAACTTAGTTCAAACATATGTTCCAAGTCTGTCTTATGACATTCATTTACAGTCAGCATATATTTTTTGGTCATGCCATAATTTCTCTTGTTCATGCTGTTCTGAGAAAGTCCCTCTCTATAAGCACTTTCAGTGTAATTGATGGGAGACCAAATCAGTCCTCTTTCTGTTAAAAAAATGCTCTTTTACAACTTAAAAGGGAATGAATTTTCTTGATTAACTGAGGTCTGGCGACAGCGAGAAAAATAAAAAGTTACAGGTACTTGATTCAGTGTATGCAGCAGCAGCCCAGTTAAACTTTAAACTTTTAGGTTCTGCATTACTGTGAATTTTCCACCCATCACTTACACTATAATCAGTTTTGAAAAGCTATATTTTCACAGTAAAGAGAGCAGGGACAACTTCAGCTCAACCAAATGTGCATATGAGCTTTTGAATGTTATGTTATAGTAGAGCTGCATCTTGATTGTTTGTGTATTCCTATGTGTCTAAATGGACACTGCTGAGTAAAGAGCCAGCTTGTTAAAATAAGTTTGACCAAATTATTGCTTGAATGTGGTTTGACGGTGTTTTTACAATTAACAGTGTTTTTAAATGTAAAGTGTTTAAAATGCAATGTAAAATGTTTGTTAATTTAGATGTAGTGCAATTGCTATTCAACTTTTGAACATACTCATACAAACCACACAGCTAAATTCCTCCTTGATGGCCTGCAGATTGGGACCAGTGAGTATGACTCTCTGTGTGACTGTAAGATCGGTGAGCTCTTTTATTTTTGCTGTGACAGCTGGTAGACTTTGAGATGCCATCACCAACTCTTCTATTTTATCGTGGACTTCTCCCAAACTGGCACTGTCATCATCTTTACGGCTGCTACAAATATAAACGGAAAATCAGATGTCAATGGATACTGACTGGCTTAAAGGAACATCACTGTACTGACAGATAATGATATGTGATGATGTTTTACCGCTATTATGATATATAAATAATTAATTTGTATTTTGTATTGCTGTTTATCCTATAGCATGTAAATTTGTATTTGTTTTATATTTACATACCTCTCTTCCTCTTTGTTCACTGGAGGCTATTAAAGTCTTTTTGTGCCTTTTGTGTCCAGTACTGCGACCTTACAAATGAAAAACAAAACTGTTTACAAGTTAATACCCTAAAATTAAATAATTAAAGAAAAAGAAGAGTCTCTCCATAGGATATGGGTTTTCACCTGTTGTGCCCTCTGACTCCAGAATTACATTGCCCTGTGCAGCTGTCAAAATGATGGGGTTGTAATTACCAATAGCATCTTGCACTTTTCCTACTATCCCCTTTAGCGTAGCCTCAGACTCCAGGAATCATACAACCACCATTCTGTAAAACAAAACATAATAATTTTACATATCTTGTAAAAGGCAGCAGGCCACAAATCCATTCATTGATTGTTTGCTATTGGGGCCAATTCTACTAGCACAGCTTTGTTATTCTTAACAATTCACCTATCCATGTGCTGGTATTATTTTACTTTATATTTTGCCTGTTCTGTAATGTATGTATTTTTTGTGTTTTTTTGTTCGTGTTTTTTCATTTGCAGCGTATTTTCATTTTGTTTCAGCTTTTTCTTCTGTTTGTGTTTTTTTTATTGCAGCGCATTTTCATTTTGTTTCAATGTTTTCCTCTGTTCATGCTTTGTCCCTAGGGGCAACCATACAAGACTATTTTATGCCCCATCAACTTTGGAACAACAACAGGTCTCAAGAATCTAGAGATAGTCCTGCAAATTGCTCAAAACACAACCTCAGTCTCACTTCTAAACCACTAATTTAAAACTTAAGTACTGTCTACTATACCACTATCCACTTAGTAAGCCTGCGCTCTGGACTGCAGTTGTTTTGAGTGGTAGCTAGGAGAACAGAAAAGAATTTAGCTGCAAAGTGGCATAATTACAATGTTTGTTCTAGTCATTTGTGGTTTCATCATCATTAATTCAAGCAGAGCTGAGTATCTGTGACATTAAATGAATAGTACCGTGCTACATGGGGTGTCTTTTCTCTGCTAAGCACTAAAACAACACTGTCTCCATATCCTAATTTAAAATGCTACTAAAAACTGTATATAGTCACTATGTGTTTTGATGACTGGAGCTCTGCACAACAAAGAAAGGAGAAAGGGAGTGTTAGTCGTTGTTGTCTTTGGGTGAGCCGGGGGAAAAATGTAGTTTTGCTTTTTTTATTAATTTAGCAATTTTTTTTTCTTATACATCAGTTAAACATAAATGATGGTTTTTACTTGACATGCAGAACACCTGAGTACAGTGTTAGTCTCAAAATCCAACAGCTACCTCACCACAGTTTATTTTTGATTTTGATTTCAAGCAGTAATCTAACTTTTCTTACTCTCTAAATTTTATTACTGTACATTAGAACAGCAGAATAAAATTGACCTCAAAATGTTAAATTCCTGAGCAATATAAATTTGAATAATGGATCGGTACAATTTCTTATTAGTAAAGGCAAGGTGGCATAAAAACAAAAAAAGGAATACAAAAAGCTATAAACATCAGACACAGATAAAGTTAAAGGGGAAACAAAGGGGCAGAACCTTATATTAGTGAAAAGAAAATAAGCAGATTCTACAGTTCAATAGTTCAATCAGCTCAGATATTACCTAGATCAATCACAGAAACAAACAAAACAAAGTTCAAACCAGCACAGAACATTGAGCATCTCAGTTCACACAAGCAAAATGTGTACCAAGCAAAATGTGTACCAAGCACACGCACAGAGTGAGGCATAGTGACAAGCTACTAACACAAAATCACAGCTACATCTACTAACTGCTGAGCTTCATTTAGGTAGGTGGGCAAGAGCATGAATCTTGGACACCAATTCTAGAATATATGTTAAAATAAAAATACAGAGTAGGCCAATTCCCTAATAGTAATAATAATAATAATATAGAATTAGCAAGGTGAGATAGAGTAGATAACAAAGTGTGTGAGTTAATGATAGACCACAACAGCACTTAATTGACAGTGGAAAAAAGCTTATTTAAACCATTTTCAGGCTTGAGAGGGAATTGTGTAAAGTGTTGCACAGTTTGTCACTTGAGTCAGTTCACTTGGAAAGTCGTGAGGTGCAGCATTAAACAGTTTAATTGGAAACTACATTAGCCACTACTGACATAATTTAATTTAATGGCTGTCAAACTGCCCTATGGGTAGGTTTTGACAAAGTAAACAGCTGGCCACCATATATAAAGTTAGGTGGCTTTAAGGGTTCGGGTCAAAGAGGTGTGATTGCTTTTATTACCTATAAAGTCTAGGACAAAACAAACTCAAACTATGATTTGTTGGGTTGTCTACAACATGTGAATGTTTATATATTAGTGGTGGGCTGTCATTGGCATTAACGTGCTGCGTTAACGTGAGACTCTTATCGGGCGATAAAAAAAATATCGCCGTTAATCTATTCACAAAGTTGGG
>JAUYWH010000025.1:22055707-22072468 GCA_034779795.1 Ctenopoma multispine
CGTTTGTGAACAGCAGTTTTCAGAACTTGCCACAGATTCTCGATTGGATTTAGATCTGGACTTTGACTGGGCCATTCCAACACATCGATATGTTTTTGTTGTATATAGAAAGTCCACTCACCAGTTCTGTGCTCAGACATTACGTTTCTTCCATGTCCTGAGCTCCTATGACCCTGATCGTCTCACTAGTTTGAGAATCTTCTCCTGTCCCTCTCTAGTCCTGTACAGTGAATAACCCTCTCCTTTTCTCTCTTCTGTTTCTCCACTTTGGTGGTTGGTTCAAATATAACACAGACTCTCAGTGGGAATCTGCTCTGTGTGCTCCAGGTGTTACAACAGCAACACGTGTATTCTCCAACCCACTGTCGGTTTTCTCCGCATCTGGGTTTATCCTACACGCCACAAGGGCCTTAGTTATCATATTTTCTTTTCTTTACTTTTCTTTTTTTTATATATTTTCCCTTTCCTTGCTCTTTGCTATCGTCTTTCTTTTTTTGCACAATACATCCCTCTTCCTCCACTGCTTAGGCTTTACCCCAAACACTTCCACAAACCCACATGCACAATGTACATAAAGCGTATATATATCTGTATGTATATATACACGCTCTACCTTGCCTCGTCTTTCTGTCTTGTAGTTACAGTTGTGTTTATTTCATACTATCTACACTGTTTTCAACAGAAAATAGAGAGCTAATGGAAGCTGATGAAGAAGCTGCTCTGAGACATTACAGGTCAGTGTCAAATAGTAGTTTCTGGCCTATTTCTTAGAGCAATGGAGATACTGGGGAGACAATGTGCTACTCCCCTTCCTTTCTGAATTCAATTCAATTCAACTTTATATTGCGCCAATTCACAACATAAGTCATCTCAGGGGACTTTACAGTGTAAGGTTTAAAACCTTACACATTATATAAATATATACAGGTCAATGTAGAAAACCCAACAGTCCCACTTGAGCAGTGGAGAGGAAAAACTCCCTTTAATGTAAGAAATGTAATGTAAGAAACCTCCAGCAGAATCAGGCTCAGGATGGGCGGCCATCTGCCTTAACCGGCTGCGGTGAGTGGACAGAGTTTTTTAAACTCTATTCTAGATTTTACAGGGAGCCAATGAAGAGAAGCTACTGTAGGAGGAGATATCGTATAATGTGTAGCAATATATGCAGGCTCTATCAGGAGACAAACAGACCCAAATATCATTTCTATCCTGAACCTCATTATTTCCAAAGTCACATTTTACCAGCACAGGGTGCACTAACAAGCATACAGGGTGTCTCCCTCTAGTAGGCATCAAAGAATTCCTGCCAAAATGAGAAACAAAGTGTAGAAATACCACACCTTGTTCCATCTACCAACGTACATGTAGCGTAGAATCCTTAAACATCCTTTGTGACATTTGTACTGATGACTGTATCTGTAACATGACAGAGTGGTTGTACTCCTATTTCATATGATTACACAGGGGCTAATACAAAATGAGAGGCAAATAAACATGAACTAAAATTCAGTGTCTAGTTGGGAGAAGAATGATAAATGGTAAATGTTCTGCACTTATATAGCGCTTTTCTACCTAGACTGGTACTCAAAGCTTCCCACTGCTTCTCATTCACCCATTCACACACACAAGCACACACCAATGGCAAAGCTGCTATGCAGCTTGACCTGACGCACCGGGGACAATTTGGGGTTCAGTGTCTTGCCCAAGGACACTTGACATATGACAGGAGGAGCCGGGAATCGAACCACTGATCCCACCAAGAAGCAGTTAGATAAAGGTAATTGTCAAAAAATACACCAGAAAAACTGAGGCAACTCAAGCACTAAACACAATCTGGCAAAGAACTGACAGAAAATCGATTTATATATATGTTCATTGCTGAATGAGGTGAAGGTGAGCAAAAGGAGACAAGTGTCTGACAGGGCAGGGAACCAGAGAAAGCTGCATGGCTAGGGAGGCCAGGAGGGAGTGAAATGACTAAATGAATGAGAGGTAAGTGGTGATAATGTAATGAACTGAAGGAATCATGACAGTCAGCATGCATTTTAACAGTTTGGGGCAGTAAACACATCCACAGGGAAGGTATTGTGATGTTCAGTATAAAAGTCTACACATACCTATGTATTGAATAAGGCCACATGCTCATGAAAACAAACAAAGAATCAGAGAGCAGCTGACGGTGCATTCTGCCTGCATAGGAAAACAAACACAGACACAAAAGACACAGGTTTACAAAAAAATAATCATACATCTCTTGTGTGTGTGTGTTTGTGTGCGAGGCCATCAGTGTCCACACACACATACACAGAGCCATGCCACAATCTCTGCGTCCTACCATTGTCCTGCTGCACTTAGTTCATACACAATGTACACACAAGTCGACCCACGTGCAAAATGCATTGCGCGCACTTTTGCACAGAACTGATAGGAATCTATAGCATGTGCGTGTGTATGTGTGCACAGAGTGTGTGTGAGTGGTGTGTGTTCTGGATGGAGGGCAGTTTCTGGGAATTGTGCTGCTGCCACAGTGGGGAGATGCTGAGAGCAGCAGGAGGGTGGAGAAAGAGTGTGTGCTCATTGTTTTCACTTAAAGATTAGAGCGCCTTTTCAACATCACACACACACACACACACACACACACACACACACAGCTATGCATACACCCTAGCCTGACCTATATCTAACTTGCATGCAAACACACATACAGAAAGAATAATGAGGGTAGGCATACTGAGAGAAGGACAAAGCCCGTTACTTCCTATGTTGATGAGAAGTGACAGAGACTCGTTTAACTTAGAAAACCTTTTTTGACCTGCTGCATGTCAACACAGTTCACTACTACCTGCTCCAAACTACTAACAACAGTTTAATACAATTTGACATTGGAGATCGGGAGTTCATTTTTGAACTTGGAAACACTGGTTTAGCACCAGTCAAATGCTTTTTATCAGCTAGGATTATTTTGTTTTGATGATGGTTAGGTTTTTGCCGCTGTGGGGATTGGTTCACTGTTAGCATTGTATTTAACAAAGGTAACAGCTGAGATCTGTGAGTGCAGTGCACTTTCTGTGAACAGTTTGTCCAATATCAAGATTTACTGGACCCAATTAGGTTTTTACACAGTGCAAACACAAATGTTTATAGAAAATATGTTGATACCACACATATAAATATAATTCATATAGTTTCCAGACATTGTATTTCTTGGTATTTCACCTGAATATTATAAAAGAAAAAAAATAGCAATTTTATATCAGTTAGTCGAGAAAGAAATATTTTTACCAAGTCTGTCACTGTCAACCTGGTTAATGTAAACTCACTGTGACAGTCGTAGTTGAACTTAATGGGCTGAACAGCAGAACAAGACAGAGACAGACTGGCTGACTGACGGACAGATCCACAGACATTTTAAACTCCCAGGAGTCCCATTGAGAGGAAGTGGAGGAGGTGGATGTAGTGGGGCTGGGGGTGGGGGGTGTTACGGGAACAGGAAGAAGAGGCAGGGAGTGAACACTTTCTCAGTTTCACACCACCGTAGAGCTACTGCTATTCTTCTGTCATTAACCCCAGAGGAGCAACACCACAGACACGCAAACACGAGGTGTGTGGGTGTCCACCAACAGTGGATCTTGCTATTTTGAAAAAACAAAAGAAAGTTACCACTGCTATGATATTAACATCAATATTACTGCAACTAACATGGACCCTGCTTCTTTGAAGAATGAAAGTGTGTTTGTAGCCATTTTTACCTCACCTATTCAAGCCAGGTTTACTGCACCCACAGTATATACTCCACCTTGCTGTTCTGTATAAAACATCAGTGCTTTAAGCTGCCTCAAGAGGTAGTGTCAGAGGGGGAGGCAAGTTCACCTCATCATCTGGGCAGAAGAGGCAGCAACGGGTGCTGGGGGAAGGGGTGTGAAATGTGGGTGGAGTTTTAGGTTGGGGGTATACTTACTGTTAACTATACAGTTGCACACACAATATGACGCCCGTACGTAGCCGGCATCGATTTGGTGTGTCAGTTGTGCTTGTTGTCAGAAATAATGCTATGGATATGCAAGATGCATATAACTGTTGGAGCAATAAGAGAAGAAATCAGCAACAGCTTTTAATCACCACAAAAATAACAGTGGGTTGAAAAAAAACATATTGACTACTTGCATGGACATACGTCATACCCTCAACTTTAATTACTGTCTGTGTCTGTTTATTCCATTGGTTAGGGATGATTAGGCTCTAGTCTGCTGTCTTGTGGATAAGATTTGTAATACTCTACACATACACAGAGTACGCAAGAAACTTTGTGAACAATGATACTGATACGCTGCTGTTACCATAAATATCTCTCAGCAAACAGCAAGTATGGCCCTAGCCTTACTGTAAGACCAGCTACTTGGGTTGTTTCTTGTGTGACACTCTCCCACGTACACTACCAGTCAAAAGTTTGGACACAGAACTGAAGAACGAGGCAAGGTAAGTGAATATATATATATATATATATATATATATATAGGAAAATATACATGTCTTTAATTGTAATTCTTTAATTGTGTTACCATCATTGCACATGGTTTTCTAATGATCAGTTCTGCTTTTAAATTAATACATTTCCACTAGCAAACATAACATGATATTGGAAGACAGTACTAATGTTTGCAGAATTTAGTAAATATTCCTTTTTAAAAAAGTAGTTTTCAGTAACAATAGCCATTTACAATATGAACAATGTCATCACATTCATTCTGATCAATTTGATGTTATGAAATTCAATGCTTTTCTTTCACAAACATGTGACACGTGTGTCCACATGTTTGACTGGTAGTGTATACTGAAGAAGAATCAACATTTACAACATGTTTTAAACTCAAGCACAGGGGTCATATGTTATGTTTAGTATATCAAAGCTGTTATATTCAGCAATGTGTTTAATAGGGTTCTGTACTGCCAAGAATCTGGCAATATGACATATCGTGACACAAGGGTTATGATATTTAAATAGTGTAAGCAAAGTAATTTTTTTAATTCAATATCAGGAACACAGCCATATAAAGATCAGACCTCCATCTGCATAAATTCTGAATATGAGAAAAAACTCTCAACATATACATAACTGCCATCTAGTGGTCTTGAGAACAAAATTAACCAATAGAGCAATGTAGTATATGCTGTCTAATGCAGTAAGGAATGTATAGTTCTGTACATAGGAGAAACCAAACAGCAGCTCCATAAACACATGGCACAACACAAAAGAGACAGTTCATCAGGACAAGACTCAGCAGTTCACCTCCAGACCAGAACGTCAAGATCCTGGACCATGAAATCGACTGGTTCAAACGAGGTGTGAAAGAAGCAGTTTACTGCAAGATTAAACAACCTTCGTTAAACAGAGGAGGTGGCCTTAGGCGTAATCTATCACCCACGTATAATGCGGTTCTTTCAACTGTACCCAGGCGGTTTCACAGTCTTTCACACCCTCAAGTATACCACCCTCTCATCAATACAGCTGAGTTACTGTATAAAAAAGCCTGTGTGATCAGCAGACTGAGGACTAATACGTTTGTTAATTTAAACATAAATTGATTCTTTTGGAGTAAACACTTTTGGTTTTAAGCATAGAATCAGGTTTAGGTTGGGTTTAGGTTCAGTGTAGGGTTAGGCATTTAGTTGTGATGGGTTAGAGAATGAATGTCCTCACAATTGTGTGAAGTGTCTAATCCCAAAATGTCTTTAATTGTTGTTAATTGTTTCTAACACTAACTGTTGTAGTATTTAGCTGATAGCTTCTACAGTTTGATATTACATTTGAATTTTTCTGAGATTTTCCCCAAATACTTTTACACTCACTATCAGCTTGATGGTCAGCTTTTTTCAATTGTATTATTTGTACTGTTGTACATCATCATCTATTGTTCAGGACTGGAATTGCGTCCAAAGATGATTTTAATGCCAAAGCCGGAAGTAGTGTGACGTTCATTTAGAGCAGTGAAGGACATGAACCCAGAGGTCTCATTTACCATCTGTTTGTGTTGTCGTATTGTTGTTATCATGACTTTTTACAATGTCAGTGACCCAAAACTCTTCCTGGATATAGTAGGAAGAACCTGTTATTTATGGAATTCAAAAAAGATGAAAACATTGAAAAGTATGTGCTGTGTATGAGTAGTGGAAGTGTGACTGTGTGTGGGAGTGGGGTTCCCAATGCCTTCTCACACACACTCATATCAGAGTAGATGTTCATCCAGCAGAGCAGCACACTTCTGTCCTGCTGTGTCCAAGAGGAAATCAGACACACACACACACACACTGTATAGTACAATGCACTAAAATCATTTGACGAAGAAAAAGAATCAGAATGAGATCAACTAAATTTCTAAAACATTTTATCCAGTATAATACTATTGTACATACAACAACATGTTACCCTGAGTGAGCAGACATACTGTACAGTGTCATACGGAACAGCTCATGGAATCATTTTGAACTGAAATGAGATCCAAGTTCAGATTTTATGGTCGCTGTCCTGATGCAGAGCAATATCCTACATACAAATGCCCACCAGGACATGTGTTAAGATAATAACCCAATCTGGAAAATAATCCCTGTCCATGGTGAAAAATGAATGAACAGTGAAAAAAACAGTGAAAATGCCAAATTAAAAATGCCTCCTACTTCACATTTTCACACTTGTAAATTTACCAGACTGGTTACACGCCATTGTGTCAGATTTCAGATTTCAGATGAGCACACAGCACCTTTCCGCAGTTCGTCAGTAACAAAACATTAAAACAGCCTTCTGGTATCAAACTCTGATCCTCATCATGGAGAGCTATGAGATGCAAACACATGTTTCTGTGGGGGAGGTTAGTAGCAATAGAGGTACGATGTGGAGGGTTTACGTCATGTGTCGGGCCACGACAGGCACCAGGATGTGATTGTGGATGCTGGGGGGCTCATATCAGTACCAAACCCAATAAGCATGGAACAGATCTTACTGCTGTCCTCAATGCCAAACTGACAAATGTGAAACAAACTGTTGGCGGTAACGTTAGCCTATATGGTCATTACATTATCCACAACATCCAGTGTTTTGTTGGCCATATTTTAGGATATATTTAAGAAGTTCCTCACATAAGTGTCTCTGCAAGCCAGTAAACAATTGGACATATGCCCAAACTGTGCCACACAAAACCAACAAGCTCATTCTCTGACATCATCATAACCACCTTGTTCCCAGCTTCCTGTCTCCTGGTGTGGTCGCCTGGCTGGAATGTTGGCACGCAGCTGGGTAACAAACAAATGCACACACGTAATGCACACAATAAAATCATCAATGTAAAGCGGATCAACACAAATTCTACAGTCCCACATGAGTTTTTCAACATCGCCAAAGAGGTAGTAGATAATTTCTTTTGTAATAGACTGGCACACTAGATTTGTTTAAGGCAGCAGGAACCTTTGTTCTTAGATGAAGGTGCTCAAAGTGTCCTGACCTGCAGTTCTCCTCATGGCCACTATAACAATAGTTACTGTGTGTGACAAAGAAAATTAAGTGCAGCTGGGTGGTAGGTTTGAAAAGATAATTTCACATTTAGGTTTAAACAGGTCTATAGGCTGTTAAAATGATAATTCATGTGTGCTTTTTAGTAATGGCTTCAACTGTCTTATTGACTAGTAGCTGGTCCTTGCATCATCTATAACATCCCACAATTCCATTCTTGACTAGGTAGTTGAAAATTCAGTTTGTGGCATGGAGATAATTGGGTTATCATTCTTCTGTTATTATTATATGTGATTACATCCATATCTTATGAGAGTTCATACAGTTTGTGTCAGACATTGCACAAACCTTTCCTGTTGCAGATCCGTGCTTCCTCTTCCTGTTTCTGTTTCTTTGATTTTTGGAAAATTATGAGACACTCACAGCAAAACTTCCGTAGTATAATGACACTATTGTACTGCTCAAATAAACACAATACCTGCACATTTCATGAAGAAATCTGATTTTCAAACATACTCTTTGAGCAGTTGTAAACACCTTGACTTTCTACTAAATCCAAAGTTGTCTCAGTTGTGCTGAAATTCAAACATGTTAAAGGATAAATAATGTTTTAATAATGTTGTATTGTCAAGATTCTAATTGGTGCTCTGGAAAATGTTGTAATAATAATAATATTCACTATCCAATTCAAGTCAATTTTAACTTTATTTATATTGCACCAATTGACAACAGAAGTCATCTCCAGGCACTTTTAGGTGCAGGTTTATGACCTTACAGAAAATAGGTAAATACAAAATAATATAGAAAACCCAACAGTCCCACTTGAGCAAGCACTGAGGCGTCAGAGGAGAGGTAAAACTACCTTTAACGGAAGAAACCTCCAGCAGAACCAGGCTCATGATGGGCGACCATCTGCCTCAATCAGTTGGGGTGAGTGGACCCCACCGGGTCTCCTGTAAACACAATTTATCTACCTTCCCTCTCTCCATCATATCTGCCAGCTCTCTCCCTTTACCAGTCATAGTCCCTACATTAAGTACTCTCACCTCCACACTCCTGCCTATCATCTTCTCGTCTTCCTCTGTCTGTCCCCATTTACCCAGGCTTGATACCAGCACTAGGAGTACAATGGCTTGTGACCCCCCTGTGGCTGGATTGGTAGCTGATTGGTCCATATACAGGGGTGTCAAACTTAATTTAATTGCAGGCCACATCATCATTACGGTTGATGTCAAAAGGCCACTGTGTAACTGTGACTATATGGAGTGGCTGACGTGTCCATATGAGTAAAGTAGGCAATTGCACAGAGCTGCACTTTGGCAGAGTTCAGTGAACAATCAGGTCTGGGTCCAGTTCTGGTTTAACACTGAGAGGAGAACATTTGTTTTTTTCTTGTTTGGAGGCAAATAGTGACACGTCATGACAGTTATTGACAGAGTTTATATGTATTGTTGGGGACAGAGTTTACCCACTTGTCCCTCTCCCACCCCTACCTCTCATCAATTATGATTGAGGATACAGAAAATATATTTAAACATATTTATAGTAAATAAAGAAGTGATTATTGAAGCAGCAAGCTCTCGAAAAAAATTGTGTTAAAATGCAATAGTATAGTTGGTTTGTGTGTTCTTATGATACATTGGAAATAGAGCGGCAGTCTGAAAGTAACATTTATAATAACAATAACATCTTTTGTAAGCTTTTTTGGGCCACGTGAAATGAGGATAAGATAAGTCAAAATATGAAAAGTCCAAGAGACACTGGAACTGATTCATATGAGGCCTCAGGTGGATATGTATAGATCACTTTGACATTTGAGAAATAGCTCGCAAGCCGAAAAGTGAACGCACCTGGACCAGCGGGCATCAGAGCATCAATACCAAGGTATCTATACGCACTTCAATACCCTGAAGAGGCCACCAGAAACAATAGGAGCATTAAACCAGGACTACATACATACATAAATACTTATAGCATAGAGAATAATTATCCATTTTATTGTAATATTGCAGCTGTGTGGAAAACAGATTTGGTGTAGCCAGTGATATTGCTTACTTTACAAACATAAGTAAGTAAGTTAGATGGAAACCAGGACCATCTGTGTCAATTTCATTATGGGCAATTCAATGCTATTCCACCTTGTTAGCCTTAAAATGTCCATATTACACCAGTATTTTTGAAATGCATAATAGACCCCAAAAACACAGTCTTTCCTTACCCTTAAAGGGTTTTGTTGCCTAACCTGATGTTCAGATGAAAGTCAAAGCCCCAGTCTCTGCAGCCACAAGCTTTGTATGATTGTGGTGCAGTTCACATGTAGAGAAGTCTTTAATTGAAAAAGTACAAAGATACAATAAAAATAGCTTCACCACGTTCTCAAAGTGAAAACTATTTAGTAATAGCTAAACATAACTTTTCTTTGGTCAAATGAGTGTTTGGAGTTGACTTTTAAGATCAGGAACTGTTTATTCTAACTGGAGTAGATCTATGCATCCAGGAAGTTCATTTCCTGTGTGTATTCGATCAATGAAAAAGCTCCTATCAGCAGCTGAATTCAGGAAGTAGCCTCTTCTCTTGATCTATGGACTCATTCGAAGTCACCTCTGACGCCAGGAAGTGTTTCTCTGCTTCAACTGGATCTTTTACAGTCTCAGCTACTGACCATCTGAAGCAGGAAGTGCCCACTCTCCTTGATCCTAAGTTGTTCATTTTGACCCTCGTCACCAGGAAGTGTCCTTTCTACATCTATTAGATGTATGGAGTCTCAGCTAGTAATGACCTCAGACAGGAAGTGTCCCATCTGTTGGATGGATGGAGCCATTCTTATTTCCTTCGCAAAGCAGGCCAAGTATTGTGGGGAGTTGGCTCCTTCTTCCTCTCTGATGGTAAATGAGTCTGCTGTAGCTTCGTCAGAGCAGAGGCTACATGTCTGAAATGACTAACACACCGAACACTTTAGATTCAGTAACTTTACAGATAAGCATAACCCATAAAATTAATGAGATACTGTTGTTTTGTTGCTGTCTCTTTTAAACACAAACTGTACTTTTACTAAAAAATAAATTAAAAGCTACATACTGTGGGTTTAACCAAGAGTTAAAGTCCAAGACCAAAACTGTTTCTTCTGCAAGAGCTGATATTTTGGCAGAACATTTTACTGATGTGTACCAATGGAATGGCGACTTATCATTGCCTTGATCATGTGGAAGATCAAGTTGGAGGATACTATCTCAATGGTAAATGGTCTAAACCATGGTAGACTGGGGAAAGACAAAATCATCTGGTATCTTCTAGCTTCTGATTGGCTGAACACACAGAATTTGTCACTTCTGAACTCGAACTGGAAAGCGCTTTACCCATTCGAGTTCCACATCTGGAAGTTGAGTGATGGCAAGTGGACATCTGAACAAGAAAGAATGACTCAATTTCCAGATAATTTCACCTAGTTGACTGACTGGATCTTCATATATTCCAGAAGCGCACTTCCTGTGCTTTTTAGCCACTCTTTCCTACCTAACTACCTATCAGTACTTCCCAGCCAAGCAAAAACCGTGAGATGTCGGATCATACACACAAGATATTTACAACAGGCTGAGACACGGTAGAATACATTGTGGCAGGCCAGCTAACCAAAGGGACGAATCTACAGGCGAAGACACACAGAAGCCAGTCGTTAAAATCTGTGGCATTGCTGCAACCAATCATTCATCCATTATCTACCGCTTATCTGAGATGGGCGGTTGGAGGAAACCGGAGTACCCGGAGGAAACCCACGCAGACACGGGGGTCTGCTCCACAGAACATGCAAACTCCAAACAGAAAGGCACTCAGTCGACCCCGGGAATCGAACCCCGGTCCTTCTAGCTATGAGGCGACCATGCTAACCACTACACACATTGGGTTTAAAGCACAACAATACACAATATGCAAACTAAACTAAACTTGAAATGTCAGACACATTGGGATATTCTTCAGGCTGCAGCAATAGTGTATTAGAACCCATAATATTTGTATCAAAAGCGATGTAACACTGACTTCTGAGATTGATTGAGACTGTGTCTGAGATTGTTTGTGATTCTTCCCTGGACATTTTTCACACAGTCTTCAGGAAAAGTAATAAGAAAAAAAAAAACATTCAGGATATTAAAGGTTCCAGGAAGCTCTGAGCTCTTTTTTAAGAAAACCAGAATTAAATCATACACAGAGATAATAAAGTACTGATGTTTTTTTCTTAATCCATGTTTTTCTCATTACATTAACATCATGTATCAACACCTCCATCACCCCCCAACTGTCTTCCTGCTGGCTTCACCCTGCTGTTATCTGTTTAGTTTCCCAGAAATCTTTAAATACTCGATGATGTGGAAGCCGAACCCTTGTGTGCTACAGCAAGGAGCAGCAACATCATTCTTTATATGTGTTACAAGATCAAGAAGTCATTTATTTGGACTCACAGTGAATGTATCTCTGCTGAAATTAGAGGATGAGGAAGAGGAAGGAAGAAGGAAGAAACAAGAAAAGCATGGCAGGAAAGACAATGTGTAGATCAGAGTCAGAAGAAAAAAGAAGCAGAAGGAGAAAGGGAGATGAACAAGAGACAATGATACAAATGATGGACATAGGGAAGGTGAAATAGGAAGGAGATACAAGAAATGAAATAAATCAAATTAGAGATAAGGAGAAATTAAGTGAAGAAAATGAAGAATGTGGTGAAAGCAGAGGGGAAGCAGCAGGAAACATGGGTAGAAAAATAAGATAAGGCAACAAGGAGATGATACTGACTGACAGCTGGAAAAGGGAAGAGCAGGGAGAGAACACTGGCAGAAATAAAAGAAAAGAGATGAGGAGAAAAGAAAGAGGAGTGAGAAAAATCACAGGAGGTTAGGACACAATAGAAGGTGAGAAGAAAAAGAATAAAGAGCCAGTGGGGGAGAGAGACGAGACGAGAGCTGCAAGTTTAAAAGGGGGAAAAGGACAAAAGTGAGAGAAAGGAAAACAATTGACTGAAAGAGAAGTGATGAGACACAAAATGAGGAAGATGAAGTGATTGAGGAAAAAATTAAAGTGAAGATGAGCAAAAGGAAGAAGGATCAAGGAGAGGAGGGAAAAGCAGGAGGGATGATGAAAGGGAAAAAAGGGAAACAACGAAAAGAGGAGCTGCTTTTGTCTCCTTTCAATCAGCTCTTGGATGAGTTTCTCTCCTCTGCATCTTTTTATCCTTCACTGCATACCTCTGAGCTCTCTGTAGTAAACACATACACACACACACACACACACACAACACACAAACACACAGCTATCTCACCCAGCAGCTGCTGATGTTGCTGCCAGCTCTGCTCAGCAGATCCTCTGCTGGAGGAGGTTCTTGGCTGCAGACGTGAAGCAGCCAGAGATCATAAGAGCAAAAAAAAGTTTCTCCAAGAATTATTCACAGAGAGTCTGATTTACATTTAGAGAGAGACAGAACCACAACAGTAGATGCTGGCATGTAGAGCGGAGGAAAAGCTTGTTCAAAAAATCTAATCTGCTCTAGATTACATGAAAAATCTGACATTTCCATTTAATTACGTCTGTCAGGATGTGTGTTTTGCCGATTGAAGCACAACTAGTGGACAGAAAAGAAACAACCGTTAATAACAAGCAATGATGTGATATTATCATTAGTTTAACCTGAGCCACAAGCCCCAAGCAGAAATGAAGAGGAGCCACAGAGGTTTGGTAAACTCTCCTCTGCCTAGTTTTCATCCCACTTGTAAACAGACAATGGTGAGTGAAAAATGTGTGGATTTACCTGTTTTAATTTGTATTTACAGTCAGGTGGCAGGAGTTCAGTTGGTAGAGTAGTCGTCTATGAACCCCAAGGTTAGTGATTCAATCCTGCTTCTGTCCTTGGGCAATACATACTGAAACCCTATAGTTGCACCATCATCTACTGTTCAGCAATAATTTCCCCAATAGGATCAATGAAATAAATATGTTATTATTATTATTATACTTGTCCTTGGATATTAGGTCCCAGAAAATAGAAGTTACTTTGGATTTTTCAAGAAAATACCAGACAGCTGAGACATGCAAAATAAAAAATATATATTAAAAAGAATTTCTCTGTGTAATCAATGAAGAGGCCAACACAGGAGAAAAATGGTCTCTCTTCCCACTAAACTAATTATAGACACGTTCTGGGGACGACTCCCACGTAAGGAGAGCTGCAGAAGTCGATACAAGAGGTAATGAAAGTGGGCACGACTGTCTTGAAAACCCCCAGAAAAAAAACATTTATGGCAAAGGAGCCATGTGGGATCAGAATTTATTTGTTTGTCAGAGATGATTTGTGGTATCTGTACAGCAACTGGAAGACTCAGTGGACCTACTGTATAAACACCTTTAGTGGTCTAACATTTAACTGAAGAAAATGTCTGGCTACCCAACATAAAAGGAAATGTAATATTTGAGCCACATTTTTTAAAGGTTAAATATAGTATAAATATCATCAGCATAGCAATGTAACAGAATGTCATCTTTTCTAAAAACACACAACAGTGGTAACATTGAGTGAGAATAGTACAGTCTCTAAGACAACACTTTGATTCCTTTATATAGGAGAAGAGATAAATTGAGGGCCCTGCTGTGAATGCTTACAAGTTAGATACAGTCTTAGAATGTGGGTGTATGAGATGGTCATCAGCATCCACAGCAGCCAAAAACTCCAACAAATGTTTCCAGAGTCTAGTTACAGTATGTACACTATATCATTTATTAATCTTAGTAAAGCTGACACTGATAAGCTGAACATTACTTTACATAATACAAAAATGTATCTGAACTTTTTTTGTTCTATATTATCATTTGGAATAGAAATCTATTGTATCAGTGTAACTTTACTCTATATTAGATTCTATCATTTGTCTTTCCATAAATATAGTATCAGTATCAGAATCAGAATCAAAAATACTTTATTCATCCCTAAATTATGAGGTCTCAGTTGCTCTTGACAGTGGGAAAGAAAGAACAAAACATTACAAATGACACTATAATATAATAATAAAGAAATTCCAAAAATACACTATAAACTGTCAATTATGTTTATAATTGACATAAGACAGACAGATAAGACAATAATACAACATTATGATATGATGACATGAGTTAACGCAGGCTGTATATGTAGTCAGCCTGTGAAGTGTAATAACTGTCATTTCAGATGGAGGAGTTGTACAGCAAGATGGTCACAGGAAGGAAAGATTTCCTGTGCAGTTCAGTGGTTCGGTGTTCTCAGTCTCTCACTGAACATGCTCCTATAACTGGCCAACACATCGTGGAGTGGGTGGAAAGTATTATCCAGTATTGTCCTTATTTTGGACAACATTCACCTCTCTCACACCACCTTCAGAGAGTCCAGCTCCATCCCCACCACGTCACTAGCTTTGCTGGTTAATGTTTTTACATTGCTGACAATTGATTGGTGAATTTAACCCCAAGAAATGAAACTGGACACATAAACAGTTTCCAAAAGTATTTTTTTCAGAATTTGGCTTCACACATATACTGGCCATGTAAGTCCAGAACAACTTTATGATGCTGACATCTAGAGGGAGGGTACAGTAAGTACAGGCAGGAGGTCAATTTATTTAAAAAAAGTCCATTAGTCCTTCAGGTACATCAACAACACTCATCAGTTATTTCTGCTTTTTTCAATCAGGTTCAATGTCCTCCCTAAATCAGGTATTATATCTCGATTAAATTAAAACAGTCAGTGTGAGACTAAAATAATTGAATTCCATCTCAAAATGTTTATTTAAACAATTAAATATACAGTTATAATTATGTCAAATAATGTGTGTGGGTGCATGTATAGCTGTATGTTAAAATCAAGCAGAGAAAGAACTTTCTAATGAGGAGTGAGGGTTTCTGGACAATTCAGTGTTAATTTTACTAACTATTAAACGTAATCGATGTATTTGTGGCAGTAGTACACACTCTCTCTACACACAGGTGTACTTGCATACAAAGTACTACAAGGAGAACTGTACTAAAAATAAAGTAAGGTTTGTGCAGAAATCTGTTGGACTGACAGAGGTCAGATCCCTCAGAAACTTTGGGCGCTTCGCTTCTTTCATCCTGGCTTTGGATAGACCCATGCAGAAAACTACAACTCCCAGGGTCCAATAGTGTCACACAACAACAAACGAGAGGGAGGCAGCAGCTGGGAGAGAAGGAGACAGACAGACTGCGTAAAAAGAAAGCTCAGAGTGAGGCGGACCGGGAGAATTTTCCTCTTCCACATCGATGGAGCTTTTCTCCGCTGCAGCGCAGCGCATGTGACGGAGACGAATCCACTCGCTAAAATGGCCAAAAACCAGGAAGTGGAGCGCATCGCTAAAAAACTGGATAAAATGGTGCACAAGAAAAACACGGTGAGTGTGAAGCCAGCTGCTGCATCCGCAGAAAAACACGCGATCAGGTGATGAGCTCTACCTTTGAACTGCTGAAAGAGGGAAATTTCTGGCAACACGGCGGCAGCTCTGTGCGGACATTATTTCTACACGTGTGGTCATAATGTCACAAACATACCAACTGCTGCTGCTGATTGTGCTGTTTGTTTGGAAATAGTTTGGTTAAAAATCACTGCAGCCATTGGCTAAAAAGTCTCCAATTAGCACACTCCCACCTGGAGTCAATTACCTTCTCTTCCCAGCTCAGTGTAGTAACAATGTGGATGACATTACAAAATATTACAATAATATGATACATTATGATATGTAAATGAAGTTTTGACTTGTTGCACATAAGCAAATATGAGCCTGAGCTACTTAAATATCTGTAGTGTAGTTAATAGAGATCAAATATGATTCTGTAAATTATGAAAATACACACAATAAGAAAGCTTGAGACCATTGTGTCTGAAGCTGATAGGTGTGTTGATTTATGTTAATTTATGGTGAATGAAATATTTCAGTTATTTCAAAGACACTTTCTAATTGTAAAATCACTAATAAACTAAAAGTTTAATAAATTAAATAAAAATGTAACTAGTTTCATTGTCTAAACACAGCTGAAACAATACATTCAATGGAATTAAAGTCCTTCTTTATTACTGGTTAAAAAAATTTATCTGATCTGAAAACCTGATCAGATGTCATCAAGGTGTCATGTATATAGTAATTATGGTATTAAAATTAAAATCCCCGAGGGATTCTGTGGGGTGTGCTCCAAGAGTACGGGGTACAGGGCTCGTTGCTACGAGCCATTAAGTCCCTGTA
>JAUYWH010000025.1:22078024-22097043 GCA_034779795.1 Ctenopoma multispine
CTCTCTCTCTCTCTCTCTCTCTCTCTCTCTCTCTCTCTCTCTCTCTCTCTCTCTCTCTCTCTCACTCTCTCTCTCTCCCCCCCTCTCTCCCTCCCTCCCTGTAGTCGACCAGAGTTGGAATGTCGGTGAATGCGGTGAGGAAACAAAGTTCAGATGAAGAAGTTCAGACTCTGGCCAAGGCTCTCATCAAGTCTTGGAAGAAACTGCTGGGTAGGTGTGTGTGTGTGTGTATGCGTTCTTAGGGACCCTCTACAGTATACATACCCTTCCATGGTTGTGTGGACAGATTTTAGTTTGGTTCCACTGATGTGTTGACATTTAGGCTGTTCCTCACAATGCAAGCATGTATGAGGGTTATGACATGGTTTAAACGTGTAGTACTAGAGACAAGAGCTGCAGCCCACGCATACTGTCATGTAAAATATCTCTGTAAAATAGAGTAAGTCATCAAACATTACAGTACAAATATGTTGTGACCCAGTGATGTTTGGGTCACAAACAACCAAATCTTGACAAACCAATATTTTGACGAGGAATACTTCTCATCAAAGAGTCATTCTTTTTGGATCCTGCTTTTAAACTGTGCAAACAGGAAGCCATCTAACTAACTCTAACTTTTTTTTTTTCTTTCTGACGGATTGTCTCTGTACTGTCAATGAACCCATCACAACACAGGATTATGGATAAGTATGAAGAATTAGAAGAAAAACCGTACAGTTCATTTGATTTACAAAATCATTGTTGGTTGATGGTTCTAACTTACTCTAGACTCATTGTTAAAGACAATGTAGACGAACCAGGATATCCAAGTGTGTTGAAGTTCTGTAAAGTTGATGCGTAGTGACAAATTTTACCAATAAAACAGTGCGTGGATAAAGAAGAGGTTTGAAGAGATTTTTGTTACGGTTTGTTTTCTCATCCCTCAGACGGCTCAGAGGGCAAGTCTGAGGAGAAGGAGAAGAAAAAAGAAGGCTCTCCTGTGTTGTCATCATCCACATCCAAGGACTCGGGCAGCAGTGAGAAAAGGTCTGTCCCACAGTGCTGATGTAACTGATGTAACTTCACATTTCTTTACTCCAAACCTTCCAACCCATTCTGTTCATTATCTTTCCTCAGCTGTAAGAAGACAGGGGACACTCCCAGCACCCCAACCACTCCCACGCGAGCCCCTCGGGCCACCTCCTTCCCTCCCGCTCCCATCACAACTGACAACGTCAGGAACAAGTGTAGAGAGCTGTTGGTGGCCGCACTACAGACTGACTGTGAGAGGTTTTGTTAAATGTGCTCTGCTGGTTGGTCTGTTAACCTCCTGTATGCACTAGAACTGGGTTTGTGTTGCAACATCTAGACTAACACTAACACAGCTTGTGATCATCTTGCACCTCAACACCTGATGCTCATTTGACTTTATAGTTTTGTCAGTTAGTTTATATCTAAAACATTTAATGTGTTGAAAGCCAAACAACAATGTGTTTGTGTGTGTTCCAGATGACCACAAAACCATTGGAGTCAACTGTGAGAACCTTGCAGCTCAAATTGAAGAACATATCCTTTCATGCTGTAACTTTAGCTACACGGGAAACACAACAGGGTTTCACACAGATGCTAATCTGAGTGTAGTGACAGGGTGTGGTTCTCCCTAGCTGTCAACAATGTGGCATCTAGATGTAGGTGTTAGTCCTCATGCTCAGCACTGTCCTACAGTGTTAGTGCAACCAGAAGTTCAAAGCCAGCATTGTCCAACACTTCAGTTGTAAGGATACTTCTGAAACATTATGTGTTCTAGCATCCAGTAAGTGTCAGAATACACGTTAAATATTTCCCTTTGGTGAACCCTATTGATTAGGTTCACCATGAATCCTCTTCATGAAGGTGATCAGAAGTGTACGAAACTTGCAGCATGGATAATAATTTTAACTCATTCGTGTGAGTGGGGAGGAACAGGAAGTCAGCTAACAACTGCATATGTCAATTTCTTCTCTATATGTAATCTGTCTTTTTCTATAAGGCATTTGTTCGTAGGCAGTGTATGGTAGGAATATTTTTGTCCTTTACTGGTGATCGTGTTCACAGATCTTCCAGGAGTTTAAGTCAACAGACGTGAAATATAAAGCTCGTCTACGAAGCCGCATCTCCAACTTAAAGGACCAGAAAAATCCCGACCTGCGCCGCAACGTCCTGTGTGGAAACATCTCACCTCAGCGCATCGCCTGCATGACTGCTGAGGTCAGTCATGCACACGCTTCATCCAGTCAAGCATTAGGTAGTACAACACAAATGTGTTACAATAAGCAGTAACTGTAATTATCTGCATCCTGTACACTTGAATGTGACTAGTTCAGACCAAAACATCTGAAGTGTGTGTTGCAAATCTGACGATATGATACGTATCATATATAGGGGTTCTGATTCAGTATATTGGGTTATACAGTGCTGTCAGTGATACTGTCAAACTATAAAGAACATATGACTAATATTTGATCAACTGCCATCACAACACAAAATGAACCACTGTCTGCCATCAATCTTTGTATGCAAACTGTAAATTAAAATCATCTATACAGTGTTTTAGAGAATCAATACAGTCCCTGATGTTGTGTGCAGGAGATGGCGAGTGCAGAGCTGAAGCAGATGAGAGAAGCACTGACCAAAGAGTCCATCAGAGAGCACCAGCTGTCAAAGGTTGGAGGCACTGAGACGGACATGTTTGTCTGTAACAAGTGTCATGGGAAAAGCTGTACGTACACGCAGGTACGGACACGCACACACAAACGGAGAGTGTTTTCTTTTCACAAACTCTTTTGAGTATGTGTGTCTGAATCACAGGTGCAGACACGCAGTGCTGATGAGCCCATGACCACCTTTGTGTTGTGTAACAGCTGTGGCAACCGATGGAAGGTAAAACATTACTTGCATGATACAAATGCACACTGAAAAACATATAAATACTGTTTGTACCCATCCTCGTTCTAGCACTACTTACGGCCACCCCATCTATACCTCTACTATGACTAAGGTTAAGAAAAATAGAGAAATAAATGGGGAAAACAACTTACGCATTTGGACCTTTCTTGTTCCTTAGATGGAAATAACATAACAGACCTGCTGCATTTTATTTCACTTACAATGAGACGTTTTTAAATATAAAGGCTCCTTATTCACAGAGGCTGTCTTTCTGTGCTCCTGCAGTAGCCTAGAATGGACAAACCAAAACCAGGAAAAGTAATATTAAATATTGCTACTCTATGGGGTTGTAGATGACGACATGGTCGGCCACCATAGGCTCTTCCGCTCTTCTAAAAGGAGGGGTGTCGGCGGTGGGTGGGTGTACAAATGGTTGCATTCAGCAAGCTCACCCCTAAATGAAACTACAGCTTACACACTGCAACTTTAAGTATGCAGAAGGGAGGGAGGGTTAGGGAAATACCCTCATCTAACTAGTCAATGACAATGTTTGTATTCTCTTGTATTTGAGTAGCATAGTCACCACAAGATGGCAGCAGAGACTGGACTCCAGTTTTCTCGGTTCCCTCTCACCCCTTTTTACTCGCCTGAATTCTACACTTCTGCTTCTGTTTTAGGTCCTCCTCACTCACTCTCCCTCCCATTCCTCTTGTTTGGATTTTCTATTTCTTTCTTTGTCTCCCGTCTATTTCTTTTTTTGTTACTTCTCTCAATTTTCGTTCTTCTTTTTCCTCACATATTGTTTACATCTCGTACCTCCTTCACTGTCCTTTTTCGCACTCCTCTCGCCATTCCTCTCCACATTTCCTCCGGTCCCCCTCCCTCCTTTATTTAGCTCCTGGCTTTAGGTCAAGGTGAAGTAACTCATTTGAGAAGCTGATGGTGTGTTGTACTGTAGAGACTCTTAAACGTTGTGGGAGGTTTCAACAATAAGAACAGAGATTAATTATTAATTAATCTATAAAATAAAATGAATTATTTTTCATGATTTTTTTTTTTACTTAGAATTTTCTAATCTTTGAGAATAAGCATTTGTAGTTTCCCAAAAAATACCAAATACGACTGAGGAAATTCTTAATAAGTGTATAAGTAATGTAAATTTTTTTGGAAATTTAAAGCTACATGAGTTGCCTATTTTGAGAGTCTGATATTAGAGTTATTTGATTCATTGTCGATATAACATTATTGATTAGTGCAACTTGGCAAGTGTTAGATAAATAAAGATTTTGTAGGTGCATATGTAAAATTAAATGTGGCTTTTATAACTGAGAATGCTGACAAAAAGTAAATCTAGTCAAAAAGGATATGGAGCTATGTTTTTCTGCGTGCCTTTGTTTTGTTTGTTTTACCTGTGTACCTACTCATATCGTTCATGTTCACACACATGCTCAATTCCTGCTGCTGCTGGTTTCTTGCTGTTCAAAAGTCATCTTTTCCTTTCTTTTTTCCTCTCTTACAGTTCTGTTGAAGAGGACCTGTTTCTGTGTATTCTGCCCTGAAGCAGATTCACTCATATGCAATGAATTCGGGGTTTCAAAATGAACTTAATTTGTTTCTTTATTTTGTAGAATTTCTTTTTATATATAAAAGCTGTAATATATTTGGAGAAGATAATTAGCGAGATCATGTTGCCTTTTGGTTTAGTTTGTTTTGTACAGAGCACTTAAGAGTTTTTTCTAATGCTAGATGAAGCTTTAAGCCAGATTTAAAATCACATTTACAGTAGGCTTTGCGGAAACAGTGGATGTGCCTTTCTTTGCCATGCTGTGCTGCCACATATTTTGCCCTTAACATTTATATTAAAGTTGCTCTTGGGTTAAGAACACATTGCTGTAGTTTACTTTGTTCCATTTTGGCCTGTTTGGTTTTAACCGGTGGCTGAATGTCTCAATTATCAATTGGGCAGAATTTATTGAACCAAACAAATAGGTTGGTGTGAACTTTTAGCTATGCCCAACAGTGATCTTATCAAATGGTTCAGTAGAATTAGGTAAATATGGCAACCAGTATACTCAACTGGAAATGTGGAACACTGCAGCTCAGTTCATATAAACATGATCACTGTAGATGAAATTCCTCCTCCCGTGTCCTATTCATCCTGAGGTCAGTTTACTGGACGAGAATTACAGTGAGAGGGGAAAAGAAAATCCTGACTGATGTAAAAACCAGAGCCTGTGTCTCCCGAATGCCTGGTGGTGTAAGCATGTTGACAGAGGTGATGAAAAGTGGTGAGAAAGCCGAGCACACAGAGCTCCTGTTGTGTTTGTTGTGGAAACACTGCTGAACTCTTTCCATACATGAGTATAGGAGCGAGAGAGAGACACTTGGAAGGCTTGTTCCACCAGGTTAGGTGTCGTCTTCTTGGATGGAAAACAGACTGAAGTCTTGTGGTTCACACAGATTGCAGGGTGGCTGGGCCTGACAGAGCATTGATGATTCATGAGCATAGAGAACTGAATGTTAGAAACAAACATACATGGATGGTCAGAGTGAGAGATTCTGTGTGAAGGATAAAGTGATGGAAACCGATAAAGTTGGGTAGTTTGACTGCAAATTAAAGAGATATTCCAGATAAAAATAAATAGTCTGGTACTTTGTACTGTAGTAATCTTACTATGTCCTCAGGTGAATACCTCAGATAACTAATAATACATAAGAAATACATATGAAATGGTATAAGACTAAAGATAAATTAATAAGACTAACCTGCAAATGTCCATATCTGCTAATACCTCAGTATACAAGTCCGTTTTTGTAACAGCTGTTAGCTGTAATACATTAGCAAACAACAGACATTTAAACCCTTCAATGATTTGTGGCAGTGCGTCATAGTAGGTTCTTGAAACTGAAATCAAAAACCACAGAAAAAAAACAACTTGACCCAAGCAATTCAACACTATACTAATATAATAAAGGTTGAAACAAAATCCTTTTCTATGACCATATGGGTACAGTAGCTGACAAACTTTAGAATGACACCTGCAAATCAAAGATTTTAAAGATACAAGGCAAAATCATCAACGAAGATTCAAATCAGATCCATTGTTTCTAAATTCTTGTTATGAAATAAATATCAATTCAATGTTTTAATAAAATACATATCATTGTGACAATTATCATTTTTAAGTGTCAATGAAGCCACACAGAAATGATGAAATAAAAAAATAAAAAATCAAATGATCTGTTTGGCGAACTTTGGCATGTGTAATTCCTTACCAGATATGGTAAGATAAGGACAATATGGTTGCAGTGGACATGCCTGGTATACAGCAACTCAAAGTTTGCAAAGAGACTTCTCAATGGTGTATAGAAGATTCTTTCAACATTACAGAGCAAATATAATCTGAGAGAAATTTGAATTATGATTAATTCTACTAAAATGTTTTGGGACTATAGCAGTAGCTTGGGGGCCCCCTAGGGGTTGTGGGGCCTTGCGTATCTGTATAGTCTGCATATCACAAGAAACGGTTTTGGCTGTTTGTGGGGGATTGTGGTGTAGGGTATGAGCCAGTGGTGTTTCTGCTGTTTAATTATCTAAATGTCATTTTTACTGCTGTGTACAAAAAATAAAATCCATCAACCTGAACTGTTTTAGTGAAATGTCAAAGGCATACTACAAATCTCAAATTCTCATTTTGTATTAGACTGCTGCTGTGTTTCAAAGAAAGAATGATTCAAAGGGAACATTTTACACTGTACACTCATTTTCCAGTGTGTTTTCAATTAACTCAACTTCTGTTTGCTCTTACAAACAGAACAGACACAAAATGTATCTATGTTCTTGATCTAGGTGTAGATACCATCAAATAAAAGCTAAAATTCTGAACTTTCATCTCATATTCGTCCTTTGGCGTAAACCAGTGTCTTCAGTACACAGCAAACACTCATTCCAGTACTCTGGAGAGGACTGTATGTAAACTGTGATGATGTTTAATGTGATGGATGGAATGTTTGAGAAATCATTTTTTTTCCTGATCACAATCAGAGTCTTTAGCTAATATGGGATATTTGCCAATATTCCTTTCTCCCAACAGGCGGATGGAATGGAGGAGCTGGTTGGTCTCAGAGTCAACAAACACTAATTTTTATATTGAGCTGGGAAAACAATATTTCATAACAATTCAATAACAATATCTATATTGTTTATGATATGAGAACTTAGGTTGATGGTTTGATGCCTAGCAGAAACACGGACTTACTTTGCTTTAATGAACCTCTTACTAAAAAAAATTCAGTTACACACAGGCAGTGAACAAATGAAGCTCCTTCTCATTGAATGTTCAAGGGTTTCTGTTTATATATTTACATTTAAATCACAGTTTTAACAAAATATAAAATAAATAACATGAACAATACTAAGATAAATGCATTCTGAGTGACCAGTCAGGTGAAGACTTAAATCTCTTTTTTAAAAAATCTGTTGTCTCTGCCTCCACAGACAACTACAAACATTTGTTTTCCTCAAACTACATTTCCCATAAAGCACTGTGTGTAAGCATACCATCTGACATAAGTTTTTTTCTCTTTCTTTTTACAATTAATATAATTTTTTTTAACTCTTTTTCATGAATATATATTTTTTGCACCTGGAATTTCCTCCCACCCCCCTTCCTGAATTGACCAACCACAGATCAACCCTGCGGCCTCCTGCAGCCAATCAGGAGCAGGCATTCTTGTGGGTGGCAGACAGTGGTGAGGTCAAGGGTGAGAGGTCACAGAGGCAGAGGTCAGCAGCAGCAGTGCCCAGGCAGACCACCCTGGTGTGTGTGTGTGTTACTATACTTAATAGGATTAAAACTAAATCCTCCAGCCATTTTATGTCATCTTTCCAATTAGCTAATTTAATGTGATGAAACAACAAACTGCCTCAGAATCTACTATGTAGAAAAAAAAAAGATTTAAAAAAAGTGAATTATATTTTAAAAATAGAAAGTCCAAAAGAAAGAGTTGTATAGTATATACTAGAATAGTATCTAGTATGTACTGTATCTATTATTGGTTCGGTACTTTTGAATATATACACTAATCTATATTCACATTTTGTCCTACTTAGCAGCTTCTGTGACAGTGTGTGCATAACTTAACGTGAACTGTTTCATCTGATTACACTTAGAGTTTTACTCCAGCTCTGTTCTGCTTGGTCCTCCTCTAAACCTGAGGTATGTGCTTTGTTTGACTGTGATACAGATTTATGGTATTTTAGTGGACTCTACCACATCTAGGCAAGGAAGTTTCTCAGTTCCTCTGAAGTATAGTAACGCAGATGTTTGTACTTGTACGTGTATGCATGGTGCAGGTACGTTTATGTGCGTTGTTTCTCTAAACTCCAGTGTTTTATTGCAGTGTCTGTGGTGCTGGGTGGGGATCAGTCTCAGAGGAATCCTCCTCTTCTTGCAAAAAAAAAAAATCCAGGAAGAGGGAGAGAGTGGGAGAAACAAAAAAAAAACATAATTAAAATGTTTCATAGAGTTTTCTCTTAAAAAATAGACGTCTGTAAATCAGTAGTTGGAAGGAATTGACATCCATCCATTAGTCCATTTGTTTATCACAGGAGTGAAATGATTGATCCAGCAAATGAAAGGGGACAGAGAAACAACAACAGATGAGAACAAACTATTTAGTCGTTTGTAGGGGGGGTTGGAGGGAGCACCCTGTGTTTTCCAGTTGGAAGAGAGAAAAAACAAAAAAAGAGAACGAGAGGGAACACGAGTCTTTGTCTTTCTTTTTGCCTTTCCATCAGTCCTGCAGAAAAAGGCAACGACAGAATGAAAAACAAGGCGATGAGGCAAGCAGATGTAGGCGACATCCACCTTTAATGGGCTTCTAAAGGTGATTGGACAATCATGTGGGGAGGGGCAATACTACGGAAAATGTACGTCTCCAGCAGTGGCTCTCCCTACAAATTACTTAAACATCCTAGATCACTTTTTCTCCATCTAGCAGTAGTCATGAAGAAAAGGAAAAAGAGCAGGAGACTAAGAGGCAGCTGAGGAGAAGAATGCAGAAAAAAATTCAAGAGGTGTAACGATTCTGCAAATCCAAGGTTTGGTTCATACGGTTTCTTTTTGTTATGTCTTGGTTGGGACCTTTCAAAACACAAATGACTTACATTCTGTACTGTCACTAAACACCTCACAACACTTTTCACTGTCTTTTCAGAACTGTTACATCTTAAAAAAAGTGTCTTCAGCAGCGTTAGGAATAAAGTGTAAGTCAGATTTTCTACAAATTCTGTAAAAAGACAAATTTATTGAATCCAGAACCAGATTTGAGCTTATTCTGTTGTTTGGCACTGTTTTTTGGTGACCTTGGTGCATTGTTATACAACTTCCTCATCAATAGAAACTTTCAGGTTCTTTTTTTCCACCCTACCCAAGATAAAAATCTAACATTTTGAAGTTTAAAAGTATTCATGTATATAAGTTAAGTAACATTTAACAATTTCTCATATTGTCCAAATGGGAGAAAATCGAATCCATGTCCCAACATCATTTTATAAATTAATTCTACGACTTTTTCTCTGCACAGTAATTTCAGAACCGATGTGTTGTTTTTTTTTTATTATCACTTCTACTGTAATGATTTTCTTGCTTTTGAAAGCCACAAGTATGGCATGAAGAACAGAAAGGAAGAAAAGGGAAAAAACTTTTGGCAGTGACTAGAGACATTTGTGTGAATGTTTGGAAAGTTCTGGAGTGGAGGAGTGTGCGACAGAAGTGATGAACTGGTCCGGCATCATCCCGGGAAGAATCAGAACAAGAGGAGAAGGCTGTGGGCAGGGGTGGTGTGGCACTAGGATTCGGAGGAAGTACGCGAGCCGCCTTGAATAAGCAACTTGTAAATGTTGGATGAGAGGAATCGGGGGTAGGAGTCCCTGTGCATCAGTGTGTAGATTTGCAACTGGGCATCTTCGAATGTGTGAGGTGTTGGGTCCTGCATCTTTTTGTTGATCACCTCTCGAACCCGGGCATCCAGACTCACCTGGGGGAACATTTAGAAGAGTTTAGTAAAGCAATAATACAACACATTAAAAGGACAAAGTGCAGGTTCTTCTTGCTTTGGGGTTTGGACTGTTGATTACTGTGCAAAGCTACAGTAGATCAGTTAATCTGCTGAGATTTTCTTATGGAAGATATATCAGCGCTGGATAGAAATGACATGTAGACTTATTGTGATATAAAATTTAAATCATGAAGAAAAATGACACACTTTGAAAAACTAATTTCATGTCAACCTGGTGTTGTACATGATCACTTCCGTGATGTGGAAAACAAAGAAGAATCACCGCATACAAACTGTAGGAATGTTGTATAATTTGGTGATATCGCTGTGCAGGCAAAGCAAAGCAATACTTTCTAATGAATTTCGGTTGCTGCAATTTGTTTATGTTAATAAGTCCTCCATGCACACAAAAGTAGGTTATGGAGTTCCACAGGGACTGTGCTTGGACAAATTATTTTTACTTTATACATGTCTCAGCTGGGCAATATTATAAGGACATATAAAGGACATAAATTTACTCAATAAATTTCTATTGTTATGTGAATAACACCCTGCTGTATTTATCTATGAAATCAGATGAAACCAATCAGTTGGTTAGGCTTCAACCTTGTTTAAAAGACACAAAGGCTTGGATGTCCTATAATTTTCCACTCTTTAATTCAGACAAGACAGAGGTTATTCTATTTGGGCCTAAACACCCCAGAGACATGTTATCTAGTCATATTGCCAACCTAGATGATATACAGTAGCTCTGACCTCAAGGGTCACTGTGAAGAATCTTGTAATACTGCTAAAATTAAAAACATCCTGTCTCAAAATGATGCTGAGAAATTAGTCCATGCATTTGTTACTTCTAGATTGGACTACTGTAATTCATTACTGATATAATGTCCCAATAACTCACTCAAAAGCCTCCAGTTAATCCAGAATGCTGCAGCCATAGTTCTGACTGGAATTAGCAAGATAGATTATATTTCTCCTACATTAGCTTCTCTCTATTGGCTCCCTCTAAAATCTAGAGTTTAAAATCCTTCTCCTCACTTATAAATCCCTAAATGATCAGGCTCCTTCATATCTTAAAGACCTCATAGAACCTTATTATCCCAGCAGAGCACATCTCTTAAAGTGCAAGTCTACTTGTGGTTCCTAGAGTTTCTAAATGTAGACTGGGAGACAGAGCCTTTAACTATCAAGCTCCTCTCCTGTGGAAGAGTTCGGGAGCTGAAAGCTGGAAGCTGAGAGGTTCAGGAGCTGGCTCCACAGGAGAGGACCAGCTCTAGCTCCCTGGATTGGGAGCTGGTCCTCTCCTGTGGAACCAGCTCCCAATCCAGTTTCGGGAGGCAGACACCCTCTCTACTTTTAAGACTAGGCTTAAAACTTTCCTTTTTTATAGTTAGAGATGGCTCAGGGCACTCTGAACCTATCTTAGTTAAGCTGCTATAGATTTAATCTGCTGGGGGACCCACATTACACTGAGCTCCTCTACTCCTTTTCTCTCTCTCTGTCCACTTTTATGACATCATTGCATGTTATTAACTTTGCGTCTTCTCTCTCCCCTAGTTGTGTTTCGTCCTCTGTCTCTATATATCTTTCCTCAGGTATCCTCGACCCTGTTGCTGTGGTTGCTGGTCCTGCCAAGCTGCCCAGTGTCTCGACTGCTGCTCCTTGTTGTATTGATCTCTGTTGTCTGTTGTTCTTTTCTCTCTCCTCTGTCCACTCACCCCAACCGGTCGAGGCAGATGTTCGCCCACCCTGAGCCTGGTTCTGCTGGAGGTTTCTTCCGTTAAAGGGAGTTTTTCCTCTCCACTGTTGCCTTACGTGCTTGCTCAAGTGGGACTATTGGGTTTTCTACATTACTCTGTATATATTTATATATTGACTATGGTCTTAAACCTTACACTGAGAGTGCCCTGAGATGACTTATGTTGTAAATTGGCGCTATATAAATAAAGTTGAATTGTATTAAATTACAATCAAAGACTCACATCAGAAACAGAGACAAGAACGAAAACAGTGCAAGCTGCTCACAAAGTCTTGGTCATAAGATAAATCATCTGAAACAAGATGTCACTTCTTGTTTCAGCTGATTTGTATTCCAGGTGTTTCCCCTGATTATTTATTTGAAACATTTTTATGTTGATTTCAAATGTGAAGCACTTTTATTTTACAAAAGGTAGATGTTCCTTTATTCTAATGTGAAATACATAAGGTTCTTTGTTTGGCATGAAAATTTAATGTTTTCAAAGCAGTAAATGTTCTGCTGAACCCCAGCACTGTGTTGAAGTTGAATAACTGATTTTGTCCTATTGCATTATTGTGGGAGAGCTGTCCCGAGTATGTTATCCTTTTTTTCCCTTTATTATTATTATTGTAGGAGAGCTGGGACAGCTATTATTTTTCTAATTATCACCTTTTATAGTTTATTTATAATGAATATTTTTTCTCTTTTTTTATCTCTATTAGAGTCAGAAATTAGGGTGTAATGCATGCTGTCAGTCACTAGATCGAACTGACGATCTAAGAGTGGCCAGCTTAAGTTCATATCAGTGTTTTCTGTAATGTGATTGGCTGTGAGAGGAGAGAGGAGAGAGAGGAGTGAGAGCGCTAGCGACAGGCAGCGCTTGTAAATGATAAAACATAACTACACAGAGACTGAGAGAAGGAAAATTTTAGTTTCACTGTGTTGCTGGTGCTCTTAGCTCCTGTATGTGCTTCACTGAATGGACTTCAGAACAGTAAGCAACCATCAAGACGCAGAGTTGTTTTATTAGCATTTCAGGCTAACTAGTTGGCTGGCCACTCGATGCCTGAGATGCCTATTATTTCATGCGTTAATTGATGTCACTTAGCAGTGCTCTCAAGTGTCACTCTTTTCAGTCTTTTGTGACGCACTCCCGCCACACATTGAATTTCTCACACTGAAAAAATAATTTGTAGGCCAATATGCCATAGTGCCCAATATTTCTTAGACCGCGGCACAGAAGCGCCTCACTTTAAAATAGCGCGTCTCCGCTGGAGTCCTAGAGCCTGTCACTTCCCAGCCCATCAAAAAGGAGAAAGGGCCTACACAATAGCCAATCAGAAAATAGCAGTAATGCAACACATCAACCAATGAAAAGACATCCTGGAATTCTTCATGATTCTGCTACTTGTAACCTGATCGTCCGAAAATTTTGTTAACTTAAAGCACAGAGTAAGTCATCTTCTGTTTTAATGCAGAAAACCCGCGGGGTTTTAAAAAGTATTAAAAGGTAGTAAACCACATAAGCCAAAATTAAGGCCATAAAAAAAGTATTAAACCGTATTTATTGTAATTTCATGACGCTATCACATTTTCGCGTAACTGTATGTAACATGGGATCAGACTTGTTCATTTTAATTAGACGATGTCTGTTATGCTAATGTCATATTCGGTGGCCGCACGTCATCTCAAACAGTTTGCGCTGAAACACTGGGCTTGTTCCAGATGAACTGCACCTCATCTGGTAAAGAGACAAGAGCAGACGGACGCAGCAAGAGGAGGCTGTCTCTATGACGTCAGACAGTTTCTAACGTTTCTAGCAGCATTAAAGCTGGGGGGCACTGCTGCTGTGAAGCCTTGTCCCTCCTGCTGCCCCCCCTGAACTTTTATGTCCTTTAAATCATACTTGTTAAAACGAATTGCTTATTTGTCCAAGAGCCTTTTATAGCCTTTAAATTAAATATTAATTCACAAAAAATATATAATTCTAAGTATAATCTAATCAGAAGGGTTTTTTTGCATAGTCTGTCTGCATTTTCTTATCCATTCCATTAGTACTGAAATGAATCCATCCGTCCACCCCCTTGTGGTGCATGTGCCCCCTCGAGACCCCCATGTGCAGTGTGTGCCCCCCCCATTTACCTCGTGGAGTGTGTGCACCCCACCTCGGCCCCGCCTGTGACCCTCCCGCATAGTGTTGCACACGCTGCCAATGCCCCGTGTCATGCGCTCCTCCCCGTGGTGCGAGCACACCGGCCAGCTTTCCCACGCGATTTCTCCAGAATTTATATTTATATATTTTATTTATATTTAAGTGCAGAGTAACATTTGGATCTAACAGATTTTCATGGTTTCAGGTTTTTGCAGGTGAAAAGTAGAGCAGAGAATAAAAAGACACAAACACAATCATGACTCAGTTGGTCATGATCTGCCTGATTAGAACTTAACCTACAGATTGAAACAATCAGAGAAGCACTGGTTAACTCTGTCTGGTTCTTGATATGGGGTCATGGGGTCAATGCATGTCTCCACAGGAGAAAGGGCAAAAACATAAAAAAAATCAGATAAAAACATTAAGAATATTTTACATACATTAAAATGAATAGAAGAAATTTTCAGACAGACTCAGACTACAGAGTATAATGAGTCTGCATCTTTCCCTGTCAATGAAATGAAACAAAACAAAGCAGAAGCAGTTTACAGGGACAAACTACGGAGATAAATGACAAGCAATTCACCTAAAGTAAAGTTGTTAATATCTGGAAAAAAATTTCGTGACTAGTCACTTAAAAAAAGTCATTAAAGGGTCTGAGAAAGCTACTAAATGTTGTGACACATGAGCCACGGTGGCAATACTGCACACAGCAAAGTAACGTGACCATGTGTAACTAAGAAACATCTGCCTAATTCTTTTTACTTTTCCTGTAGGAGAGGTAATTTGTGCTACGGCCGCTCAAACTAACGAAAGACTTCTTAAACCTAAGGACACACCAGCGTTTTCCAGGTGACCAAACATCCTGAAGTGATTAACGGTAATAAGCAACAATATTGTGGAATTTAAAAATGATTAAATCTGCAACCACCAGAGAATCCCCACAATTCAGTCAAGACACAGGACCTCACACCGGGTGTTTATTAGGGCTTCCTCTAGCGGTACGCAGGAACACCTGACAAAAATTTAATAATATTAAATAACATTAAATACCACATAGCTTACATAATTCATAATACTACTGTAGTTTACAGGTGAACTGTTTGCGCTCACTGGACAATGTCAGACTTTTTTTACACTTCTCCATAAACATTATTAACAGCATTAGAGTCACAACACCACATCCTGATCTCTCAGGCTGTTTTTACACATGCTCACAGAGACAGAAACAGCTTCACAGCTGAAATCTGTTGATTGAAAAAGCTGGAGGATTGATTCATAATTGTGTCGTACAGCAGTTTTAAAAGCCAGTGTGTCCCACTCCTAGTTTACAGGTGAACCGTTTTCTCCACCTAAACATCAGACTTTTATACAGGCAGCTTTACATCTCCATAAACATTATTAACAGCATTAGAGTCACAACACAGCATTCCGAATTACAACCCGAATTCCGGAAAAATTCTTTAAATTTCTTTAAATTTGAATAAAATGAAAAGTGAAAGAGTCATGAATACACACTACACACAGTGGCCCCACAGCCACAGCACCAGCTGCTATTTATAGAGCAACGAGCTTTCTCTTATGTTTCCATGTTTCCCACTGCTTCTATTTAGGAAAGACACACACACACACACACACAGATTAGCATCGTACCAAGGTCAGACATCTTCTCTGACAAACTCTCACATTCACATTATCTGTATTGCTGTATGTGTTTATAGCTTTTTCTGTGAACACCCTGGAAACACATGCAGATAACTGTACATGCAAACACACCAGTGTCTAAATACACACACACACACGCACTAATGATGAAACAAAACTCCAGAACTCTAATTAAAGGCAGCACTGTAAAACACAGTTATAAATAGCAGTAACATAACCACCAAAAATATATATATTTGTGTATTTCGATTAGGCGTCTAATCAGCAAGAATCACTGGGTTAATCAGTAGGACTCAAATGATCAATACATCCACACTAATGCTTTTTAATATTTTAAGCTGTTTTTTTATGCTTGTATTCACGGTGGTGAAGCAACAACCAAGTTGGAAAATAAGATGCATGAGCCAGATCTTGCATAAGAAGATGTTTTCAAAACTTCCCTTATTTAAAAATCGTTTCTGCAACACGAGAACAGAGCTTGAGCAACGTTCGCCTGGTGACCAAACATCCTGAAGTGATTACCGATGATGAGCAGTGATCTTGTGGAATTTAAACAATGACACAATCAGCAACCACCTGAAGGTCTGACAGGATGTTCTGTTTGTTGAAACTGACCAGAGAAAGTTAAAATGTGTAGTAGATTACCTGTCATTCGAAATAAAAGAAACTGAGGTCAAATAGCATTTAAATTGTATATGTTATAAAGAGTCCCACCTCTTTTGGTGATAATATGGAAATGTAGTCTTCATAGATGGAGCGTGCTTTCTCCTCAATGATGCTCTTGTTGACTTCCTGTTTGAGGTCTTCACAGGCCAACCAGAACAGCATGTTCTCCTCGCTGTACTCCGTGCGCAGGAACTCCCGGAAAACGTTTCTGCCCGCTGGGTTCCTCATGAGCTTGTCGAAGGACTGAGACCACATCTGGATCTCTGCCGCTGAGGGTTCGGGGCTGAGGAGGGAAGAATGGAAAGTTCATTTCTTCACATATTCTAACATACTAACTGACAAATATCACATTTTATGACCAATTAATTTATAAACTTCTTTATTCTAGAGGGTTCACATACTTTCCTCATCATAGCTGGATTAATCCACAGATAAAACTAGTTCCCCCCCAATTGACTGTACTTTACTCTAGTTAAAAAACACAGTCACCAACAGATTTAAGAATCGTGGGGCGATGAAGTGATAAAGACAATTATGGTGAAATAACTTCTCAACAGAACTTTAAGACAAGGCCGATACATCTACGGAGCTCATTTATTCCATCCATGTTTTGACAGACAAAAAGACGGTGTTAATGAGAATAACACAATGCCGAACCAATTGTGGCTGGAATTCAATCAACCAAACCTGACATGGCTGTACTGTGTCTGGTTAGGTTGGTTAGGCTCAGGGAACTTCCAGCATGTTGCACTGTAGCTACTTGCACAGTATTTCTACGGACAGATTATCAATCTATTCTTTAACTGTGTAACAATTTTGTTTTCAGGCATGTAACTGTAAAAGTTCAAGATCTCCTCTAGATATCTAGATGGAAACAGACTAGTGGTCTCCTCACTCACCAGGGTTCACAGTTTGGTATGGTTTCCATCTTGGTATCCTGCGATATTCTCTTTCTCCTCCGCTGCCTCCGCCTCTCCTCTTCATTCCTGACGGTGAGACTGACATGATAAAACGGCTTTCAGACAGGAAGCACGCACGCACGCACACACACCCTAAACCACAGTTGACAGAGGAGAAATTGCTCTAAAAACCAAACATGATATTATGATATTTAATTTAATGACAACACTAACCACAGTTATGTTAACAGCAGCTACAGGTGCCCACACCTTCACTATGTCCACATGTGTGTGTAACAGACACTGCAATGCCTGCAGACTCAGTGTGTGCCTTTCCTTTGTTTGTGTGTGTGTGTGTGTGTGTGTGTGTGTGTGTGTGTGTGTGTGTTTGTGCGCATAGATAGAGTTACAAAACAAATGGCTCCTGTGGTGAGGCATTCTTAAGGGCCATGGGTGTTTGATCTACAGTGTGGGGTACGACACTCAAAGGTCCAGGCTGCATACAGGTACACCAGCTTGTACTGTGTGGTTTTGATTAACTTTGATGTCTCTCTCTCTCTTTCTCTCCCTCTCCCTCTCACCTGAACATCATCGTACCATATTCATCTACCTGAAGGGAGTGTGGGCCATTAAGTTGCAGCCTACAAACAAAGGCTCCATACTCCAGGCTGGCATCCCTGCCAGACCACAAATATACCTCCAAAAAATAAAAAAATACAAATACTTGTTAATGCTATAAGGCTGTAAGTACACCTCATGGAAACTACAAGAACTGTGATAGGTCAGCTTGGAATGTCTTTGCTGATCTTGCAAGTGAAGATGAGATAAAGCCAATTCCAAGGCTCAGCAACCTGCTCCTTTACACTAACAAAACACAGTTTATGATCCACTATACTATACTGTTTATATTATGTCTCATCTTACAATTTATTACTGATTAAATTATATACTTTCTATATTCTATAGTTTAATTATTATTACTTATACTTTTTAAAAACTGTAGTTTATGTGCACAAAACTAAACATTTACCACAACACATTTCATGCAACTTGAATTGTCGTGTTAAGCTTTGCTAATGTGGTCATTACAATAAAGAAGGCAGCAGCTGTGTCACTTGTGTTAACAGCACCACAGTACTATAAAAGAACCAGTCTGCCAGTGCCAGCTTCTGTGTGTGTGCGTTTTTGTCCCCTACCATGAGCAACTGCAACAGCAGCACCAGCAGAAGCAGCAGGCATTGGACCGCTGGGAATTCTGGGTGGTGGTCATGCCCTGCCCCCCTCCCGTCCCGCTCAGTGCTGATGTCTCGCTGCGACCTCCCCCCATGGCCAGCTCGCCCCCTTGCTCGGCCGGGATCGGACCTGTGTACTACAGAGAGAGAAGAAAAACACCATCAGTCCGTCTGCACCACGAGTGTCAATACACATGATGATATATTTAGCTGGAAGATGTCATGTCCAGGTTGGGTGTGGTCTGAGCTCTTTAGTTTGAAGCACATTGTTTTGGTGGTGTATATCTATATGGAGATATATCTATATCTCCATATAGATATACATATATATGTATATAGTAGTGGTGTGCGATACCGTAAATCTTGGTATCGATCCGAAACCAAGTAAATACAGGGTCAGTATCGCCGATATTGATACCAATCCGATACTATTACCTTATAAGGCAGCCTGCCGAAAAATGCACCATAAAAAAAAAATCGAATAAAAGCACTTTAAAAATGTTTAAAATGCTTAAAAAAACATTAAAATTGCTATAAAAACAACCAAATGCACAAAATTATAAACAAACAAAAACACCAGCATTGAATTAACATCCACATCCAGGACAGTTGTCTTGAACTAAGGCTTAAGTAAAATCCCCGTCATATTAAATCGCTTTAAACACGACCAAACCCACAAAACAGAAAAACACCAGTGT
>JAUYWH010000025.1:22098337-22125968 GCA_034779795.1 Ctenopoma multispine
GTTTACGGACAAATCTTTTTTACAAACCGTATTTACGGACAGACAAACATCGTTTTACGGACAAACATCGGTTTACGGACAAACATCGGTTTACGGACAAATCTTTTTTGCAAACCGTATTTACGGACAGACAAACATCGTTTTACGCACAAATCTTTTTTACAAACCGTAATTACGGACAAACATCGGTTTACGTACAGATCTTTTTTACACACACACAAAATCATTGTGGCGGTGATTTGATCCCATAGTTATTCCAGCTGCGTTGATGATCTGACGTCGAGTCATTCACTTTGAATGCTTTGTGTAGATTTTTTAAAATACCAATAAACACACACGATTACTGTAAACAAAAGTGATTATGTGGAGAACTCTAACAGCAGTGCTGTCAGTGGTTTTATAAAATAACTGCTTATTTACCTAAGAGTTCAAATAATATACTATTGGACTACGATTTTACAAACCGTAATTACGGACAAACATCGGTTTACGCACAGATCTTTTTTACACAAGCACAAAATCATTGTGGCGGTGATTTGATCCCATAAATAACTGCTATGACTTTGGTTTTGGATTAGGAAACTTTACACATTTTGTAAATTGTATTTTGTAATTTAAACTGCCCAACGTTAGTTTCTGTCCTGTCAGACTGCTCTTCTTTTACAACCTGTGGTTCTCTGAACACAAAGGCAAACACAAGCTAAAGAGAAGAAACCGAGAGATGATGGAAGGAGAGAGAGACAGCATGTAGAATAGAGGAAGTGAAAGAGAGCAGGTCTGCAGACAAATCAGGCAATGGGATGTGTCATGTGATAAAACTGTGATCACACAAACACACACAAGGATAATCACACATCCACACACAGGTTTCTGTAGTCTGGGTTCTGGACAATACAATATAGTACAATTCAAAGCTATAAAAGCTATATATAGACTATAAAATGCTGAACTGCTCCAATCCCAGATGTTGTTATGATTTCACTGGATGCTGTTATTTTTTATATTTCTCTAAAACAGTGAAACCTCAGCTCAGCTCCAGCCTCCAGCTGTCGACTGCGTCTGCTTGGACATCTGCCAGCACCGGGCCAGATATGGACCGCTGACCTGTGTGTGTGTGTATCTCTGTGTTTGAGGCCATCGCTCCACAGAGCATAAATTTGAAAATCAAAGCTGTGACCTGCAACACAGAGTGAACCAACTTACCAGCTTCCTTTTTGATGATTGAGCTGTTCAGAGATACTGAACAGTAAAAGAGGCAAGACGATGTGTTAGGTTGGAACTACGACCTATCGACTGCTTTTATGTGCAGGCTTCACATTAAGAAAGCAACACTGTGTCTCTACAGACACGTACCACGAACTGTCTGACAGTTGAAGGTCTGGTGCAATGCATTCAGGGACAATACAGAGTGTAAGTCATCCATGTAGTGAGGTGTTTGGTGTGTAGTTCATGTAGGCATTTCTTGCAGCTCCTAAAGCAGAAACTGAAGTCTGGATCAAACTGTGGATATGGAGAATAAGATTTCCACAATCTTATTTGTTTACTGCACAATGTGCAACATGTGCTATTTCTTGCTGCACTCTTATTGGTTGATTAGCAGAAACAAGTTGCAGCAGCAGCAATTACACTGTGGGACACTGTCAGAATTTTATCCTAGGCTAGTTTTGGTGGCAAAATCGTGACAAAAGCTGCTTTTGAATCTATCTCACTAAGCAACATACGACCACAACAAAAGATCAGTCAATAAATACAGTATCTGAAACTAACACAGCGGCCTCATGCTCATTATGTTTGCTACATGGGATTTTCCATATACAAGCTTGATGACATCAGCAGCAGCAGCAAATACTGATGAAGGTGTGTAGAGCAACTGCAGCACTGCTTTAAGGAAGGAAATGAAAATGAAAAGTTCTCCATTACTGTGTGTTTGAGCAAGGCAGTCAACTGTGGAGCCACTGGCAGGTGCGCGGTGTGTGAGAACACACACACACTGCTGAGAAATACACAAAACACATAGAGAAGCACACACCTACACAAACACACGGACGCTGATGTCATGGTTTTACCTGCACTGCCAGGGCAGAGGAACACTCCCTTCCTCTCTTTTATCACCTGCACACAGCTATCACGTTTCTGCCTGTGTGCATGTGTGTGTGTGTGTGTGTGTGTACTGAAAAGCAAGTCTGTCCAAAAAGATTATGAGTAGTCATGTTTTCTACAGATGATGACTGAACACACTGTGTCAAAGAAAGAAAGAAAAGAAAAAAGGAAGGAAAGAAAGATGTGTGTGTGTGTGTGTGTGTACAGTTCTTTCTGAGCAGATGTCTCACTTCCTCTTTTGATCCATGTGCTTTTCAGCGTATGTGTGTGTTTAACAGGATTTGGTGTTAATCTGATTAAGCTAGATGACATTAGAAATACTTAGAAAGCCCCCCCACACACACACACACACACACACTCGGTACCATCTTGGGCCCATCTCTGTAAATATTGTTTTAACATTTATTTAACCTGGGAAGGTTGACAGAGCACATATACCATTTTCTCGCAACGCCCCGCTACACACACACACACACAGCATGGCCATTAAAAAAGTCAAATGGAGCAGTTAAAGGACTGTTAAAGCCGTGCTTAAAGGCTCAAGCTGCCTATTATTAAAGAACAGAAAACATTTTCTTATTTCATTACCTTATAGTTGCTTTGTCCTGTGCAGGAATTCAAACTACAAACCTTGAGGCTGCTGTCATACAGCATGTCTGACTTGGTTTTCTGCATTAATTGGCCATAAAATGTGATCTTATCTTTATCTAAGTCTCAAGTATAGACAAAAACAATGTGCTTATAATAAACAATCAAACACACACACACACACACCTTTTACATCCTGGCTGCAACACTGCAGTGTGCCTGAGGTTTGCCAAACACCACCTTGACAATGCTACTGGGTAAATGTTTTGTGGACTGATGAGACTAAGACTGGATTGTTCCAGAAGAACAAGTTGTGGTGTGTGGGGTGTACAAAGGGAACAGGAAACCAACAGGACATCTTGCTAATGCTCAAATATGGAGCATCACAGTACATCAGCTGTAGCTCAGTAGAAGTTGGGTTATGCGTTATCTGTGTTCTGTCAGTATGTTATATACAGTATGTGTTGACAGTTCTAAAACCAAGACCAGAAACTATGACACACATGTCCACAGTCTTGTGTCATGGCTCCATCTTCCAGAACTGCGACACACCAGGGACAGTTCAGAGTGTTGGTCTTTCATGTTGCCTTTCAACTGTGCATTTGGAGAATTTATACATCCCTGGTAAAGAGTGTCTTCACTAAAAACATGACATTACTATTCAACTTTTGTGAAGAGCAGATCATATGGCAGACTCGTGCAGAAAACCAGTTAATTCCAACAGACTTTTCTGGCCACTATATTTCATACATCCGCTCAGGTTCAATAGCTTTGCAAATCTCCTCCTGTCACCACATTCAAAGTCCAAATTCACTTCAAACTACAGTGAGTAGTTCAGAGTGTTCAGCTGTGTGAAGGTGAGAAAATAAATGGAACAATATGACTGCCTTCATGAGACCATCCCTAAGTTTGGTCTATCTCGCCTGACTATACACTCCATCATTGAACGTGTCCAGAACAGCTAAACACACTTTTGATTAGTAAAAAAAACTCTTTTATAGCACAGTCATACCGTTACATTCAGCAAAGCACCTCTGCATCAGTTCCACTTGACAACCCTTAAACTCAAAAAACATACAGCACATGAACCACAACAACAAGACAACACAGACGAGTAGCAGTGACCTCCCTCCCTTTCATAGTCTCATTGTTTTTGTGCCACCGTGTCATAAATCGAGGTAACTTTGTGGAAGTCTTCTCTGTCCATATATGGCAAATGTATAATGTAAATGTTCATTTGAAAGCTGATATTGCCTGTAGCAACAACAACTCACATGATAATTCACTATAACCATTTCAATTCACCACTCTGCTGCTCTCAGCTCCTCTTTCCTACTCTTAATCAGAGCTAATCTACAATCAACACAATGTAACACTTCCAAATGTGCCAGTCAGAAGCCAATTGACTGCCTTGATGTTGCCTGCTTTGTCTTCAAGGGAGTATCCCTTTTTGTTCATGTCCTTCAGTGCGCTGTATCTTCTGTGCAATGAATGAAGGTGGGTTGAAAGGGAGGTAAAGGGGGCCATCTGCATCAAACTACAAATATGTAAACATTCATTAAATACTGTATACTTAAGGGCAGCAGGTTGTTTGGACCTTCCTCCAACAAATTCCTTCACTGTGGTCACCTTCTTTTTGCTGTACTCGTTCAGGTTCCATCTCTGTGTGCTCTGGCAGCACAGATGGACTCACATACCGTGCCAATAAAGCAACATGAAATTTGAATTCGGAGGGAGACACTGCCAGGTCTTTGGTGTACTGCATTTACATCTACCAACACACACAAACGCGCACACACACACACAGCTGTGCCTGCCAGTAGGGTTTAAGTAATTAAGGCCTCATTTTAAGTATTAATCCCAGAGATTATTGCTCCATAATCTCCCCACATGATCACCAGCAGTCCTCTGTGAGTATGTGTAGAGGGGAAGGGGCAATATGAACTTTTCATATCGGCAGATGTTGCCGTTATGCGCCATCTATAGGCAACGGCAACAAAAGTGTCTCCCAAGTTCAGGTGTATTCTGGAATATTGTCAAAATACAATCAAAACAGACTTAAATATATATGACTTTTTAGCCACTCCGAAGAGACAAGCAGAGCAGCAGAGAGGAGGCACCAGCAGCACTTTCACACGCAAGTGTTGCCAGTGTGCACCATCTGCAGTCAACTAAAGCAAAAGCGTCTACAATTTTTAGCTCTTGTTTACAGCTGATGATCATATGGTTAAATATTTCCCATTACACAGGCTTAAAATCTAAGAGTTTAGTTAAGCGTAGCATATATTTGAGTGTAATCTGCAATGAGGGTTGTGGAGACACATTGTGAGGACAGGGGTGAATCATTTACTTGTTTGTGAATAAATTAAGAAGTGTAATATTGCAGACCTAAAAAAAGGACTTACTTAAGGGTTTCTTAAATACTTTTTACATTTTTTTTGTGCTCTGCGAGGTCAAAGCTGTGAATTAACGGTTACTACCAATTATTTTCTGGGTGCATTACATATTCCACATCTGGTCTCGTCAATCAAGTTTTGTATCCTAATTACTCCTACAAATAGCACAGGTGGCTTCTGCTGTGAGTCAGACCACGGTACCAGAGCAGGAAAGAAATATTTTATAGAGAAGTTGTCCTGACATGCTGAACACTGCTGAAGCTTTGTTAATGCACCATTTAACACACACACACACACACACACACAAAGCACATGCTTACTACAGTGTGCACCACTCTTCTTGCTTCAATCGGTCGCCCTTCATTTACTCATTCTTTGAAAAAAGTCACACACACTATTTTGCAAGAGCCTCACACACAAGCACACACAGTAAGTGTGTCTATAAATTCAAACTTCCTCTGTGGTGACCAGAGGGCTGCGCCAAAAACCCGCTTCCAATCTCATCTCCCCTCCTTATACAGACAAGACTGTCTAAACACACACACAATGAGGCTACTTCTGCTCACACTTGCATTCAGAGTCACAGTGCACAAATACACAGTCACTGCTTCAACACGCCCACTTACAAGCACGGATCTTGCAGGACGTCCTGCTAAAGTTTATTCTCTAACGTTGAATAGATAAAAGTCAATTTTTTACCTCTTCGCCATCATCAGTGGTGAATGTAATGCAGTAATTACTCACTGTAAATGGTTCAGTTCTGGCTGCATGATGTGCAAAATGTCTGCTTTGTGGGACAAAATGTGTTATTGCTATATGCACAAAAAGCTATTTTTGGTTCAAGTGTAACACAGACAACATGATGGTGTATTAGCTGACAGGAGTCACGACAAGCTATGACTGACCTCAGTCTGAAGATGGTTAGATGACTTTATCTTTGTAGTGGTCTGTGAGTTAGTGACTGAGAAAGGCTTCTGCATGCTGATCTGAGCACAGTTCATCTGTGTTGAAGTGATATTATCTCTGCTGGCTGGAAACTGAGTGAACAGCATGTGGACAGCTAACAGCTGTCTGTGGATGTCAAGCTGATCACAGCACTGACTTTAAAAGCTCCTCATACCAAGTCAGAACTTGAGATGACTGGTTGCTGCTACTGTGCACTTAGCTACTGGAAGTTAGAGAGTTCTCTAAAAACGTACTAACTTATATATCAAATAGTCTACTGAGATTATTTTAATTAATGTGGCTGTTCGTGTGCAAAACACAACTTTACCATGAGACTTTACTACATAGATAAAACTGAACTAACCAGAGACAGTAGCCTTTAAAAGTAACCTTTTACTTTGATGACAGCTTTGCTCACTCTTTGCTTTCTCTTAGTCAGCCTCATCATGTAGTCACCTCGAATGGTTTGTCTTCAATCTTGAAAGATTTCCCAGAGCACTTAAGTACTTGTTGGCTGCTTTTTCTTTACTTTCCAGTCCAACTCATCCCAAGTCTTCTTAACTGGATGCAGATCAGGTGATTGTGATCATGTGATGCAGCTCTCTCAATCTTCTTCTTGGACAAACAGTTCTTACATAACCTAGAGGTTTGTTTGGAGCCCACTAAGTGCAAACAAGATGGGACGACATACGGTAGCCATGCTGGTTAAGTGTGCCCTTACTTTTGACTAAGTCACCAATAGTGTCACCAGCAAAGCACCACAACACAATCACATGTCCTTCTCCATGCTTCACATTCAGGAACCATCCGTTCACCCTCTCTACGTCTAGCAAAGACACAGCGGTTAGAACCAAAAATTATACCATACCATGGCAAGAAATGTCACAATTAACTCTTAACAAGGCAGTCTGTGCTCTGAAAACCATTCCAGGTGACTACCTCATCAATCTGATGAGAGAATGCAATGAGTGTGCCAAAGGTAAATGTAGCCGCTTTGAACAATCCAAAATATAACATAGTAATTAACTATAAAACATATTCTGGGTTCTTTAACAAGTTTGTGTTGACTGCATAATTTCATATTTGTTTGGTCATAATTTCAATGTGTTCAGTATTAAAATTTGTTAATTTTACCTTGTGTAGAGACTCCAGGAGTAGGTGTTGTTGCCAAGAAAACTAATGGAGATCCAGCTAAACAATAAAAAATAAACCAAAGCAAACGTCCTCCTGGAAAGTGGGAAATGTGTGTCAAATATTCTGGTTTGAAACATGTCAAATATGAAGGCTATTTGTAATCAACCAAAACATACACAACTGCAGATCCCAGAGATCTTCGCTTTTCAGGAACTGAAATAAATTCTTGTTCAAAGCTTGATGACAATGCATTTTCAAGTGAAATCTACCAGGGTGTTGAAAAAGTTTCATCTTAAACACAACTGAGGGATCATCAAATCACATACATTTACATTTGAGAAATGAAGCGACATCCATCAACATAACTTTTCAGAAAAGCCAGCCAGAAAAAGAGTCAAACCGCTCACAAATCCCCACTTTCAGTGCTGTGTTACTCTTTCATGTGTAAAGTCACAACTGTAATGAATACCCTGAATGCCCTGTTCAAACCTTGTTCAATAAGCAGCACATTAAATTGTCAGCACAGAGAGACCATTCAGTATCAAAGCTCACCAGAGATAAGACGATTCAATGGTGGAACAGCGACTTAATCAAAGAGCAAATGGTCCTTTTTTCTGTCCCCTTACTCTTTTGCTAATAGCTGCAACAATTCCATCAATCAACGCACCTTCACTCAAGCGAAGAGGAAGAGAGACGATAGGCAGGGCAAAGCAACAGGAAAAGATGGAGAGAAAGAGAAAGAGAGAGAAACAGGAAACAGAGTCAGAGGTATTGTGACACACGGGGCTTCTTGGTTTCTTTCTGAAACTTGATGAATCAGACTGTGTCTATACACACACACACACTCACACACACAAACACACACACCAGCCCAACCCTACCCGTCATGACTGCGTGAGTCGATTCATGCCACAATGGCTTAAAGAGAAAAGCTGCTATAATCCAGCATTTCTATGCCTCGTTCCTCTGAACTTTGACATCCCCGTAGTCCAGTTTAGACTTGTCAAATCTCTCTGTCTTTCACAAATCAAGAAAAAACAACTACTACAGGTATCCATGAAGCTACACAACTGCTGTAGATATTTGTGCATCAGAAAGGTAGCTCTCTTTATTGTCTTCTTTCTTCTTTGATAGGACAGATAATAAAGAGACCACCTCTGTCCCAACAATTTAGATAACTAGATGAGATATTGTACATCAGGGGAGGTAGACTGATGGATCACAGTGTACATTTGCTTGACAGTGATAATTGAGAGCAGCACATTGTAACAGTAGGGAATTCATCTGTCTTTAGATCTCTTAATAAATCATGAGGAAATTCCAGAGGTGGATTCTCCACAGAATTGGCCTGCGTGTAGTTCCATCAACTGTGACCTTGCGTAAGAAAGTATTCAAATGAAGATGATAGAATGGAGAGGGGAGACACATCTCACGTGAACGCCTCTCATGGACATGGATCATTAGAAAATAACCTGCAGTATTCTCTGAGAGGTGTGGACCATCTAACCAGGTGAGGCCGACTGGTCATTTTAGACAAAGCCATACCGCCTCACTGGGTGACACATTTCTTCATTAAAGATGTCAAAGATTAATCATCACTAGCATAACTGCCTATTACCTCTATTATTCCATCTGCCTGCTTCTAGCAAATAGGTGATTTAAGCTCTTTTAACACATGGGATATGTAACATTGCTGACTTCTGCCATTCTGATATTGGTCATTTTCACATTAATGTTCACATACACATGACTGTGACACAGAGAGCCTCATGACATTTGTCATACACAATAGATTATTTTAGTTTCAGTTGTAGTTTAATCATTTCAGTTTTGGATAAATGTTAGACAAGGACCAGAGTGGTGTGAAAAATATTTAGATTATTTCCTCAGTGCTTTTTCCCTTTACAACTTTTTTCATCAACAAAGTGAGTTCCCTTCGAAGATGACCTTAAAAATAACCTAAGCTACTTTGTTAATTTTTTCCTGAAATGACTATGGAAAAAAAAGATGAAAAAGAACCACTTTTTGTGTAGCTTCAGTGTTCCCTATCTTGTAATGACTTGTGTTGAAAGTGACATATAAATGTCATCAACTGGTTGCTGTTGCGACTTTTATGCAAAATTGAGAATTCAGACGCGAAGCCAATGTGTTCAGATGCCGTCACGTTAATGGAAAGGAGAGCATGTCTAAGTGGGGTTTGGTTACAAGAGCAGTGAAACCAAGAAATTCAAAGAGAAGTAAAAAGGAGCATGTGGTAGACAGAGTGGAAGAGGTGCATTTGGTTTACCAGGACGTCCGTCATGTCGTGAGAGTCGGCAGTTGGTTAGTGCGTGAGTCGTCAGCGATGTTAGCAGGCCGGACACATGCATGTCATCCCCCCTTCTGCCTCGGACCTTTCCTTTGCACACACACACACACACACACACACACACACACACACACACACACACACAGGGGAATACACAAACGTGCAAACATACAATCACACAAATACCACAGAGAAATACACAACAGTACAAATGCATCAAAAAGAAAAACATGGGGGTGTGGGAAATCCCAAAAGAGCATGACGTCATGGACCAAAACCACAATTTACACACAACGCAATGTATAGCAACCCAAAAAATGAACCAACAAATGAATGTTATACATGTATCAACAAAAATATGGATGTACACATGCAATAGTGCACAGACACAAAAACACACACATGCATACACACAAAAAGAGAAAAAAGCCATAGTGAGTGTGTGTAACCCAAGCATCTACCTGTCACCACAAGGATCTTCCATCCATGGTGGATCTTCCATACAATTACACAGTATTTTGAGAAAGGTAGACATTTCCAAAAACCAGAAAAAAACAAACATTAACTATTCATGCAAATGATGTTCACAATATTATAAATTCTGTAAAAGCATCAGTGCATTTTCCAAAGAACTTACTGACTCACGGTTTCTTCCTGACTGTTCCCTCTGGCTTCAATTTACCGTACACTTGTGTCAGTACCCAGCAGTGGATGATAAACTCAACTGATGTATCTAACTGGCAAAGAAAACACTGGATCCTTGGATAAAACATCAGAGATATTGGACCAATGCACAGCTACGACAACCCTCAGTACTGGACTAAAACAAACCTAAAGCGCTCGTCAATACTGGACTGAACCAAAGCCAAACATCATTATGTGTTGAACCAAACCAGACTTTTAACACCACTGAATACTGCCAATAACCAAAGGTAAAATACCAGCAAATACTCAAACAAGACAGAATTAAACATCAGTTTAGAGTCTTCAGAGTCATGTTTAATTGTACTGGACCAGACCAGAGCTAAAACACTGTAAACTGGGAATAGTGTAGACACTCTGGATGATAACTGAGGATACATCATGAGCAAAACAGTAACAAACAAAAGCTAAAACACAGGAGAAAACAGCATCAAAACAAATTATGCTTAATATGGCGACTTGTTCTGTAGAATTTTAGCACTAAGGTTCAGTTTGCTTTGAAAATTACCTTAAGCTTTTCAAAATTAACCTCTATATATTAAGTTGAATTGCACGAGATTTCCATTTACATTCTGTGTGGCCACTCATACTTTTCAGCTGATGTACAGTGTATGCCCATATTGGATCACATTGGCCATGCAAATGTACTTGGTGGGTCTCATACAGATACTCTATCAAGCCAACATCAGCCAATGCAACTGTCTCAGGGCTCTTTCACACCTACAGGCTTTAGTCCATTTGAACCAAACCAAAAGTTAATTTGGGTTCGCTTGAATTTTTCCCTGTGTAAAAGGAAACCAAACCAAGAGGAAAATGATACGATGAAGGTGTAAAAATGCCCTTAGACTCTCAGCCAGTGACCAAATACCAGACAGAATAACCTTTTGTGGGCAAATAAAACTTTTCATTTAGAAAAAACACCTACCTAACTGTCTGAGAGGGCCTGTAGCACAATTGGTATAGCAGTCGTCTACGTACCCCATGTATTAGTGGTTCGACTCCTGGTTCCTCCTGGCCACATGTTGAGGTGTCCTTGCACAAGACACCAAAACACAGTAGCGCCATCATCTACTGCAGCTCTCCAAACACCAATTCCCCCAAGAAAATAAATAAAGTATGTCATTATTATTATAACATCTGCACCTGGTGTGATTTTCACTTTCCAAAGTTCTCCTGTGCTGTTTGGGCAGTGTTCCTTAACTCTTTGGTCCAGCTTCTTCCGCACCAGCTCAGTGGAGTTCACATCTTGTGTTTAGGCTGGCCACGCCATCACAAAGAATATTCCAGCAGCAAAGTTCTTTTCCAGCTAATTCTAATGTCACAGTCTTGCTGCTAAATTAAGTCATCTCCAATTTGTCATGAGAGAATGGTATTTCTCTTCAGTACGGTGTGGTATCCATGCGGATTGAGGATACTTTGCACATGATGCAGTTCGCCCACTTCCTTATTGCCAAAGCATCCCCAGATCATTACATTTCCACCTCCATGTTTCACTGATAGTGTTAGGCAGGCATCTTGTATTGTCTTTTCATGAGCTCTGTGTCAGAGCTCTGTACTTGGTGCTCTTCACTTGGATCCAGACACCACAGTTGCATCATGTCTCTGGAGATTATACTGTGCATCTTGAATTTCTTGGCTATATGTCATAGAGAATAACCTTGCTTTCTCAGGACAAAGATAGACTGACAAGTTTGTAATAGAAACTGTTTTCTGAAACTGTAGTTTGTCAATTTTGGTGTCCTAATATTCAAGAAACTACACGGTCTTATATGGACTGGGAAATTGACGACCCTTTGATGGGAGCCTTTGAAAATCCCAATGGATAACCTCAAAAATGCGTGTCAAACTAAAAACAAGCCAGGATTTTTTTATTTTTTACTTAAAAAGATCTAAAAATTCCATCTAACATAAATGAGGACATGGGAATGCTAGTTTGGTGTGGATGTTTCTGGAATCAAAAACAATCATCAAACCACACAGAGTGACCGGTGAAACCATCAGATAATAATGGAGACACACAAACACTCAGTCGCAAACAAACACACACATCACTACAGTAAAGATGGATTGAGGCAGAGACACTAAGAAAGAAACAGATGCAGGAAAGGAAGGCGATGGCCAACTTAAAAAAAGAGGAAGCAAGCAACAGACACAATGAAGAAAGACATAGGAAGAGGAAGTGTGTACCAACTGGCAACCGGAAGAAGGAAAATATTAGTGCATTTATACGTCCGTATCTATGATGTGGTGTGTTTCTTAATCAGAAGGTTGGGGACCCCAAAATTTGCCAAAAAATATTTTTCTAAAAGCTGATGCTATTGATCCTGGTTGCTATGGTGATGCAGCAAAAATCCCTATATAAATGACTGATCATAGAGAGGATGCCTGTGATTTCTGAAAGTGTGTTCACACTGAATGTTTGATGCTTCTTAATTTCCTCCTTGAGCTTGGTTTATTTTGTCATGTGAGAGCAAAGATTTTACACCAGTGAACCTCAGAATCTCACTTCTCTCTCAAGATTTTTCCCCTTTAGAACTGGAATTTGAAGCAGTTAGCAGAAAGAACCCCTAAAAATGCACATGGATTTAGATCAGGATAAAAAGAGATGGGTGTTGAAACTTGATAGTCAGCGGTTCCACATGCTTGAACACAGCGGACTAAAAACAGACAGGAAATGCAAAGAGTTTGATTTTGTTAAACCTGACAGCTTTGACACTTCCTTCCACCTTTATTTCTGATTTCAACAGCACCTTCCTGCATGACACCTTCACCTCCCACTGCAGTCCGTTGTGATTCTTGATGAAGACGAAAGAAAGACAGGGATCAGTTGTATTATACCATATCTGCTTAAACTAACGCAACAACACATTCGTTTCTGCTTTTTTGTGCCTCTTCCTCTTAAAAGTGCAGGCAGAGGCTACACCTTATATGGACATAAATAAGAATTATACCAGAATCCTTAAAGTCCCAGTAGGAACCTTATAGCTTCTACTAACATCATGTATAAAATGCAAGACTAGCTTACCACTAGACTGCTGTAGGAACAGTAAGTAGAAACTTCATAGTGTCAGTTTATATATAAACACATCATTAAGTACAGCAAGGTCACTGTAAACTCACAAAGTCAGTGTAGGAAAAGTAAGAGATACTGTACTGATTCTTGCTCTTAACTGTCCCAAATATCAGTGGACAGAGCTCTTTGATAAGTCGCTGAATCTGTGTTGAACGTGCCACTTTTGTAGGTTATTTTCTCTGTCTAGCACAGGCAAAGCAAGACACTAACCCTGTCAAAATCTTGGGTTTTATTTTTCTAAACCTGTGACATCACAGCAACGTACACTGTAACTTGTAATATTCCTTCCAAGATCCAAACAGAGCAACATAACCGTCATTACCAGCATACCTTACCCACAATGCAACAGCTGCCCCCCGTGACTATTCAGTCAGTGATACGTGCATAAAGACTAATTTGCGCATTTTGCAAGTACGCATATCCACAATTTTAAGCATGTGTAATCACGTGAAAATACAAACTGTTGAAGTTAAGTTTTAAGTCTTTAAGTTAGAATGAGCCTTTCCTATCTACATATTTCATGGTGGCTGCCAAGTCTCTGAATGTCAGAATGGGTTGTCAGAATGGCTCTAGAAAGGAAATTCTGTTTAGCTTGAATTTGGTCAGATTACAGTTATATAATAACATCTTACTCTGAAGTTATGGCCTTAGTGACATACTAGTGGTGGGTGGATCGATCTAAAATATCAATAGCATTGATACCAAGTTGGTATCGTTATCGATACTAGCATGATTGTATCGATACTTTTTCTCTTCTACTGTCTACTGACCTTCCATCAGAAAGTTAACTTGCCGGTACAAATACTGCTCCTCAGCGGGGCAGAGCAGACACATGCAGGCTGTGGTGAATGATGGCACAGAGAAAGAGGAGTGTTGTGTCATCTACAGTATTTTATGCGTGTACTGAGTGCATAGATAGATACTGTGGCAGCACTAGTGATTTATTTAAACACATGAAAAAAACAACCATGTCACCTAAACATTACGTTAGTATACAACTAATCGTCAATCCGACTGCGTTTTTGTAGAAAACATAATTGCGACCAGAATCCAGTTTCTCTTAACACAATGATCATATATTCAGTTAATGTAAATAACTAGTTGCAGTTACGTTGATACCGAACATATAAATAAAATGTCCACAGGACACATTTTTTGACGCCATAATATCCGATCTACAACATCCGTTTTTTTGTCTGAGAAAATATCCCAACCTTCAGCATCAGGTATGTGAGTGTAGCGATATTAAAGTGTTTTATGGTTGGGATGAGACATCACAGCAGTGGGTTAGTGTCAGTGAAGGACTGTGGGCCGGGTTAATAGATAAAAATTTCACTTCACACAGTCACTTCACACACACAACGTCTCCATTAAAAATGAAAGCAAAACATGATATTTTCTCTAATTAACCTCACTACTTTTCTTTCCTAAACCAAAACTCACAGTGGACTTTGGTGAGGAATTTGTGTCTCCTGCATCTCTGTCCTGCACATTAAACAGCAAATTGATTTGTGTTAATAATAGTAGCGCATCATTCATTCACAAAAATATGGTGCAGTACAACATAACAATTACGTCCTGTTAAAAAATTTCATCGGGATTACAGTTTAGTTGTAAGCGAACATAATCTCTATAGGAGACAGGTTTGGAAAAAACATGAACAAGAGAACAGCAGCTACAAAATAAACTAAGAGGAGGGAAATCCCTCAGCAAGACCCGTTAGTGCCAGAAAATGCACCCCCTCTTATCTCCCACTAGGAAAGTGTCACATCCACGAAACTTCCACCACTAACCAGCATCAGTCCTACAACTTCACTCTAAAATTATTCAATTCTAGGACACACAAAAACTGTATTTTTATGGGGTTGCATTTTGTGGCAGGCTAGTCTGCCATGAAATACGCTTTTCCTAAAGAAATTCTTAATTTGTAGCATGCACTTCAAGAGAGGTATATTTGATTCTATAAATCAGCAAATATTTGGAGTTTGGTACAGGAGAGTGGGGGGTGCATGGAACAAAGAGGACGGAACAACTGTAAAAAATGAAACTAAATAGGTAGCACACTTTGCACAGTTATAACAGCTGCATGTGCATTTAAGTAAACTATCAGTGTAAATAAAAATAGATGAATGACCTTATACATAAAAAATGTGGGTAGCACAGTAATGAGAGCAGCATTTTAATAAACAAAACTTTTTTTAATACATCAAATAAATCGTTAGATTGCAAGTTTAACCTACACACTGTTCTGTGTGTAGAAGATTAGTTTGTCCACACTCTCTGGTAACACGTCTGTTTGTTGTAGCAGCTTTTGAAAAAATGCACTATGATGGGGACACACAACACTGGTATGCAAGGGCTCCCCCCAGTGAATGACAGGGATGTTAGGTGCCCATGATAAGATACAACCCATGTATTTCAATGTTTTAATAGTGTAATATATTTTTATTACTGATTTCTTACGGTCAGTAAAAAGCACATTAAACATGAATATCTGAATATCAAAACTGAAAATCTAACACCTATCATTTGTCTGTGTTAACATGACAACATAAACCCAACAACCCAAGTAATAACTCACTAACCTTAACCAAAAGCTACCGCACAAGCTAACAACAGCGTTTTCTAATGTCTTAGCAAACTCGCAGCATCCTCAACCGAAAGCTACTGATTAAACTAACAGTGTGAGCTAACATGCTAGCAAACGCACCTAGTGATAATAAACAGTCAAAACATACAATGAATCTTGCCATAAGTGACTGCACACTACAACATTACAATTTAAAGTAGTTAGAAATTCCATTTAGACAGAGAAGAATTATAAACCTATATCCACAGATGTAAATACATTACTGACAACAGACTATGAACTACTGTAAGAGGAGAGAGTACGATGTCAGAGCGGACTATAGGCTGGAGAGATTCTATTCAAATGAATGAATATTGGAACTAAACCAGATGAAGAGATCATTCGTCTCTGGTCTTTACATCGGACCCCTTGTTTCACCTGAAACAAATCCGTGTCTTTGACTGCTCCATGCTTAGCCTATCAACAGCAGAAACGTCCGGCTAAAGTCACTTCGCTGCCTCTCTCTCCAACTCACTGACTAACTGGACAAGACAACTGAAACACATAAGACAAAAAACATTTAGAAATTAAGCTTGAAACCTCATTTAGTTTTCTACAAATGAGCAAAAAGTAAAAGAGCAAAAGACGGAGCGCTAGACTGAGACACCCCCGCCGGTGCCTGGTGTCATTTAAGAAAGGGAAAGAAGACGGAAAGCAGAGGGGACACGGGTTCCTCCTCTCTCTGTCTTTTCAGATAAGACAGGCGGCTCGCTGTCCGTTCTTGAAAGGTAATCAAGGAGGTGAGTAAGGACAGAAGGAAAGGAGGGAGGGGGTGAGGAGGTAGTGAGGGAGGGGAAAGCAAGGAATCACAGAGACCGACCTTTTCCTGAACACCGCGGAGCGAGGAATAGCCCCGCCGCTGACTGGAGACCTGGGGAAGGGGGAAATTCTAGTGAAACCAGCAGCCCCCCTCCCCTCCCCTCCCCTTGTTCAAGCCGATCAGATACTCACAATTTTGGCATTAATAAGGTCGGGAGGGCGGTATCCGCTGCGCTTTCGGAGGCACATCCGTGTGTGTGTTTTTTTCCTCTGCCGCTCCGTACCGGAGGGGGGCTCGGTACGTGGATTTGTATTATGATTAATACTTTATAAATATACTGCTGCCGTATCGGAAGAAGAAGAAGGAGTCTTCCTCCTCCCCCATCTGCTGCTCTCCTCCTGCTCGGGTTTTTCCCAGAGAGAGAAAGATAGAGAGAGAGAGATAGAGAGAGAGAGACGTAAAGAGTGAATGGGAAAGAAAGAGAGGGAGCGAGATCACCGCCCTGGCTGACAGAGGCAGCAGAGCGCATGCGCGGATTCACAACGTCCATCCAAGCAGGAAGAGCCGGAGTTCTCCATAATACAACTAATATATATATATATATATATATATGTATGAAAACATTTGTATTTGTTTTGTTTGCATGCTATTACACATCATAAACGACTACGTAGAGTCATAATTTAGGTCCGAGGAAGGCGTTTTAATAATGCAATTGCTTTTTATACTCATCTCAAAAGATCGTTTTTTTACACATATGCTATGTTAAACACTGAATTAACTGTGATGTAGCTTTTCGTTACGTAGTTTTTGCACCCTGCATCAAAATATTTATAGTATACGTTTTCAGTGTGAACAGGTACTTTAATAGCACAAAGCTGCACATTTTTTAAAATAGAGGGTATTTAGATGTCATTTTAATGAGCGTGTTTATAGTGTGTGCTCACAGCTCATCAGTACCCTTTATTATAGCACATCACAATAAACTACTATATAATTCTTAAACGTCTGTGTTGACCACAGACCACTGTGACCACAAAACATAAAACTGATTATTTATCCAATATTTCAATAAATACATTTCCTCTATAGCTGCAGTATGGTGACATGCATCAGTGAAATTACAAGTAGAGAAGTCAACTGACCACAGATACAGTTTTTTTAATCTATATCCTGCTTTGCATGCACACCGCAGATCAATGTTTGATCATTCTGACCACAGATTCAAATCACAGGGCGTCTGACCTTTGAGTCAACGTCCTCGCAGCATCATTTTGTTCTTCTTATGACTTAGGAACATTGTCTGTAATCAAACCAACAAACATCTGCAGGGCAAAACATTTTTAAAAACACACAAGTGCAGGTGCTGAGAAAGAGAGAGAGAAATATAACAGTGTCTTCCATGTATTATACTGTATATTCTTCTTTTTAAGAATCTGACAGAATGTGTGTCCTCACACACCTGTTGAGACCCAACTGGTTATTCTTAATTACTCTCCTTGAAGGTTTTAGTTCTTGTTTGCTTATCACACAGATAAAAAGAAAAAATAACTTTCCTTAGTTTAAAGGCACCATTTGCTGTTGTGCAGTTGCCTCTGATGATATGAGTGGTTGTCCGTAGCAACAGGAGGGGGCGCCATACACCAAGAGGAGGGAGAGAAGGAGAGACAAAGAGGAAGAGGAGGGAGGAGCACAAGCTGAATAACATTCTCATTTAATTCTGATGTTGTAGAAAGGTGCTTTCCGTGAGTTTAGGGAGCAACATCAAGCAAGCATCCTTTCATCCTCACAGGTGCGTATATGCATGTCAGACTGCCACTGAAGATGTCATATAGGAATCCAGTAAAGTCTGTTTGGGTTTCGTTTTATGTCTGACTAGTTGGAGCAACTTCAACAATTTCATAAAAAGAGTACTTATATATGAATGTTTTTAAACATCCCTCTCCAAGCCAGAGATGTCCATTTGGTCCTTGTTGTCATGTCAGGAGGACTATTTCCCAGCTAGAAGCACAGACATATTTTAGTATAGACGGAGTCAAAGGGAAGTTTAATACCACCACATGCTCCCTGGACTACTGGAGCAGGAAGCAAGAACAGAACATTTATGAAATAGTCCTTTAAGTGTGTGCTTTCTGCTTCATTCCCTGAGTCCTGAATCTGTGAAAATCTGGTTACTAAAAATCTCTAAATTAACTACAAATTTGTCACAAGTATTTTTCTTCTTCATAGATTCTCTCTGGTAAATCAGCATCCTGGGGTTATGAGAACACATCCAGGGCATTTTGATGTTTGACTCATTACTTCCTTACAGTCTATGTTTGAAGAAATACGCACATACTGGGTTTAGAACGTGTTCTTGTAGTTCAACACCCTCTGTTGGAACACACTGACTGGTCTTGGTTTTAGTGTCGACTGTTGAACGTTATCAGAAGTTAACCTTTGATCAGTGATACAATTCATATCTAGCTGCAAGAATCTGGCCTGATATGGGTGTGAAGTGTTATCTAATGCATTTCCTGCCTGACGCCTATCTGCTGCTGCTGTGTGTAGGGGACATAAGAAGGCCTTGCTTTATTTAGAAGAAATATAATAACACTGCTTTGCATAATGACAAAACATGACAGAATCACAACATTCTTCCTATGTTAACTTGAGTAAAATGATCATCACGTGGTGCAAACACGACTCTGAACTGAAATGCACTAAACCTGCTACTTGTTAAGCACCCCATGCAGTGGTCTTTGCAGCCGCACGGGGGCACTGAAGCACAACATACATTCAGGATGCATTCACACTCCCTGCTCCAAACAGAACCTGAGCTAAGTGCAATTTTTTTTATAACCTTAATCATCCAGGTTAAAACCAGTGAGTCTGTGCCGTTTAGTCTCATCAACACCCTGGTTCACTTTCATATTTACTGCAAAATCACCACCCAAGTGATACCTATATGACCTTAATCTTATACTGATTAGTTCCACTGCAGGAGCCGGTGCTTAATTGCTTTGTCTGAGAATAGACTAGTCATTAAATCGCGTTTCTCATTGACTTTCACGTCAAGTTAATTTCCCTCTGTGTCACGAGAGCGTCTCAGAGAAATACCACACAGAAAGCCAGAGCCCACCAATATGTGACTGATCAATAAGGCAACACCATTCGCTAGATTTATTTGTTAACATGCAGTAAAAATAGACAGAATGATGGAGCCCTGGACAAAAACAGCACGATTCACTTCCAGTCAGTTTACATGTAAACACTATTCTATTAGTCTGTGTGTGACAATGTGACATCTGTACATGGATTTGGTTAAATAATCGGTTGTTATATGTCAGGTGAAGGTGACCTGTTTAAAAGAGCTACATCCTGTTTTTTTCAGCTGGAAACCCTCTGTGTGTGTGTGTGTGTGTGTGGGGGGGGGGGGGGGTTAAGTACAGAAATGGGAAATAACTCATGAAACGTTTAACTTTACCCCATGTATTTCTGCAGATGTACTGTTCAGTTAAGATAACAACCTGATGTGTTTTCGATCTGAGCCTCACCTAGGCCACTTTTTCTCTGCTCTGTGTCACCTGTGAACCTGCCACATTGCGTCAGGTCTAGGTTGGGCTAGTGAGGAGGAAGTGAAACCTCCACCCACCTTCTCTGCAAAACAGGAAACGCAAACACACCCACATGCAACTTCATGCAATCTCTACGTGTATTTATACTTCTTTACCTCACACTGCTGGAGAAACAATAAAAATAACCATTGTTTTCATTTTGTTTTCTTGATTACTTAAGTCTATAATAGGTTTATTCTCTTGTTCTTCATTCATTGTACTGTTGTGCAGCTTCACGTTGCAATCAGCAAGCCCCTTCACCCCATTGAGTTCTGAACAAATACTGGAGTAAAGTCAAATGCAGATTAGAAGAGAGTTATGCACACTTGAAGCAGGAGCAGAAGCACAGAGTTTAATAACAGACAGAGACACACCAAGAGCTCTGTAGCAGAAATATTTCAGAAAACCTAATTTAAAACTAAAGCATTCTACAGCATATTTAATTTAGGTACTGAATCAAATACCGGTGTTGTGTGAAAGGGGTTGCTCCTGCAGTTTGTGGTGATGAACTCGTCAAGCTAAAATAGCATTTTTTAACCCTTAGTTAGGTTTAGGGGACGTTTACTGTGCAGTGCTTTCGCTAACATTGTGTCCAGTAGTGTTGCTTACGTCAACGAAAATTATGACAAAATATAAAGGTTTGTTGACATAAAGGTTTGTCGTAAACGAAAATGTAGGAGAGAGAAAGAAGAGAGGTGTGTGAAGCAGAGGCCAACAAACAAGAGAGAGAAAACAGAGACACAGGGAGAAAGATAATTACCAAGGTAAGAATGGGGCTCAGATTGATTCAAACAGTGCAGTTTGCTACCACAGGTGGAGGCTGAACACATCAGATCTAGGTTATTTGTTGCTTGCTCAAGTGGGACTGTTGGGTTTTCTACATTATTCTGTACATATTTATATAATGTGTAAGGTCTTAGACCTTAGAGCTGGTGGAGACCAAACAAAAACTAAACCAAAACTAAAATAATAAAAACATGTCTGGTGTTCTTTTATTATTATAGTGGATGTGCTCCAGATGGCTGGATGGATCTCAGAGAATATAAAAGAACAGAAATATAGAGCTTGTCAGACTAGATGCATTTCTCATGTGAGAAATAAAAATCCTAATCATTTGAATTATTGGTTATGTATGTTTACGAATAGCACAGTACTGGTATACTAATACTGATAAAATGATCTCAACAAATTCTAGTTTTTTAGGGCAAGCTTTGGAAATTTTGCCATTTTACAGCCCAGAGAGTGTAGCTAATGCTTTGCAATAGCCTGACAAGCTAGGTATCAGTATCAGATAAAACCGAGCAAAAAAATAACCCCCAGGGTATCTGCTGACTCTGGTATCAGTTTTGACAATTGTAGCGACCTCTGTTGTCAGCTGCTCAGCAGTGCTCTGACAGCTCATGTCATCTAGTTGTTGAGTTAACTGGATCTTGACTGGCCACACTGTTTCCAGCTTCTACATGCAGACTCTGACTCATTTGCTCTCTCTTCCTGCATGTAAACAGAGCTCTTGGGCCTGTATCAAAGAACAAGTTAAAATTAGTCTGGCTGTTTTGCAGTTATAAGGCTTTATTCAGCTTAACATTGGATAACTGGCATCATGAAGATGGGTACCAATCAGCTCAGCAGACCCAGGTTTGTCCACTTAAGTTGTAAGTGCATTCACATAAATACTGTGGAGTTGGAAGATAGCAGGTAAACAAACTCAGAGTAGTAACTTTGGTTTACGTTATGCAAGAAGAGCAACTGATAATTCAATAGCATGAAGAATAAAAAGAATAAAAAGAGTATCATCACAGCAAAAAACAATATTTATGCACTTAAGCAAAATTGGATCTATGCAAGAGTCTGGTCTACAGTGCATTTAGTTAATATAAAAAGTAATTTTATCTACTAGTGATGGTCTTTTTTAATCGGTAAATAAATGATTCATATCAAACTATTGGTGCTGGTTCAGGTACCGTAAACTGAGTAAATCTTAGAATAACAATATAGTGGGTGAAAGAAAGGTGATGATGAAAACAGAGGTAAAACTAAAGGCACATTTCTCATTAACCAGCAAAATGTTATCACGTCTAATTATCATCCTAGATAGTGTTCAGATGTTCTGAAATGTAGAACTTCCTTCACTTAAAATAAATGTTGGCAACAAATTAATAAAGATAGCAGGTTGCCTGTCTTTGCCGTCATCATCAAGACGTGAAAGAGCTGCATTTGATATTGTCTGGACACAGCAGGTTGTTTGGGGCCGAAGAGTGTTAAAGGGTTAAAGGTGAAAAACACATACAAAGCTGATGTGGAGAGGATTAACATTAGTGCTGCTGAAATGAATTTATCCGACCTGTCCTACAGACATAATCCTGTCTCAATGGAGCTTATGATCCGGCACAAAATGACACACCAGATCAGTGATGTCACAGTGACACATACACTGTTTATTAATGTTTTACTGGACTTATAACCACCAATTACTGTATGTGTAATTCTACATGGTACACAAAAATATTTACATAGACCAATAAAGTGATGACCATAATTTTTTAACGTGACAACTAGAACTTAGCTGGATGCTTAAAACCATAAAGAAGGCAGCTAAGGGAAATGTTACTTCAAGATAAAACATGCTAATTGCTAAAACATTACCACAGTAACATGTAGCTATTGTGCAAGACCCACTTCTCTGATTTCTGATATCAGTTATCAGTTTCATATTTAGATGAACAGAAATGTTAAGGATTGTTTTGTAATTTACTGCTGCAGTGCTGTGAAAAAGTATTACAGATATTTTACTTTTTTTACGTATTTGTCGCACTTAAATGATTCAGATCATTGAACTAATTTTAATTACATTAAGATAACAGGAGTAAATACAAAATACACTTTTAAATGATTGTTTTATTTATTAATTATTTTCTCTACCAGAAAATCCTGATGGAGAATGTCCGGTCATCAGTTTGTGATGTCAAGCGCAAGCACACTTGGGTTCTTCAGCACCTTTGAGTGGCTCAAAAAACAGAATTAAGGTTTTGAAGTGTCTTAGTCAAAGTCCAGACTTAAATCTAATTGTGAAGTTGTGCTATGACCTTAAACAGACCGCTCATGCTCGAAAACTCTCCAGTGTGGCCAAATTTTTTCGCACAGAGCCTGGCAGGTTTGGATAGATTTTTCCCTTAATAAATGAAATCATCACTTAAAAACTACATTTTGTATTCAATCAGGTTATCTTTGTGAAATATTAAAATGTGTTCGATAATCTGATTCATTTAAGTGTGACAAATTGCAAACAAACAAAAAAAATCTGCAATGAGGGAAACACATTTTCACAGCTCTGTAGACCATGCAGTTCAACAGTGACTCACTCAGATCAAATTAGTGTGTGTGTGTGTGTTCTAAATCGATGCCAGTCCTTTGTGATCCTCCATTATCTCCTCCAGTTTCTGTCTCATGAGAGAAAGAGGAAGATTGTAAGATAGAAATTGTAGGAGAGAGAAAGAAGAGAGGTGTGTGAAGCAGAGGCCAACAAACAAGAGAGAGAAAACAGAGACACAGGGAGAAAGATAATTACCAAGGTAAGAATGGGGCTCAGATTGATTCAAACAGTGCAGTTTGCTACCACAGGTGGAGGCTGAACACATCAGATCTAGGTTATTTGTTGCTTGCTCAAGTGGGACTGTTGGGTTTTCTACATTATTCTGTACATATTTATATAATGTGTAAGACCTTACACCTTACACTGTAAAGTGCCTTGAGATGACTTTTATTGTGAATTGGTGCTACATAAATAAAGTTGAATTGAATTGAATTACTTGATTTAATGTATAGTACTTGTAACTCCAGCTATTTTTACATTTGAATACAAGCTCACCTTTTAATTTTTCCTGGAAATGTGGAATGGAGAGAACTGATTGTTCAGCAGATCTGAGTAGCTGGGAGGAGGAATAGTTGATGACAATTTCAGAGATGTAGCCTGGGGCCAGACCATGCAGCACTTAATGTCAGTTCTGTACTTCACTGGTGACCAGTGAAAACAGTGGAGCTGCTGCAGGGGAGATAAGGTCTCAGTTCTTACATTAAAAAATTGCATAAATAAATCAATAATCCACACCTTGGTCAGCTCAGAGACGCAATACACCAGAGGTGTCAAGCTCAATTTCATCGCGGGCCACATCCCCATTATGGCTGATATAGTGACTGTATGCAGTGACCCACGTCTCCATATGAGCAAAGTAGGGAATCGCACATAGCAACACTTTGGCAGGGGCAAAAAACTGCTGCACTTGGGGTGGAGATCTTTAAAAAAATGATGAACAAAAAATAATGAACCGATACATTTTTCTGAAAAATCTTCATGTCGATCTGTGATGAGGACCGTGCGTCAGCGTCAGACTGTGCGCGCTGCGGTGCCAGAGCTGTGAGAGCGCACAGACACTGGACAGAGCACAGATCGGTTTTACTTTACTACTAGTTTTACTCCAGTGCAGTAAACACAGATTTCACATATGACGCTGTAGTTTCTAAAGACGTTTGCCTGTGATTACTTGTTCATGACGCCTGTTGCATACAGTCAGATACTAGTGAGCAGCACGCACCGCGGTTAACATGTACTGACCGTGATGGAGCAGGAGTTCAGAGAACAATCAGAACGTTTTGGGCCCAGTTTAACATAGAGGAAAACATTTGTTAAAATAAATAAAAGCAGTTTATTCATATTCAACGATCAAGACACATAATTTTACTTTCACACCACACTGAATAAAACTCAAGTCCGTTTTCCCCGTTGGTTCTGCTGTGAACGCAGTAATCACAGTCGGATGCGCAGCCAAACATGCTGCAGAGTCTTGTTGCAGAGTCTCTCCTGCATGCATGAATGTTCAAAGAATCAAAATGCAGGACTCTTTAAAAATACTGGAACATCAAGGCAAATTCATTTGTTATATGAATATGACATGAGAGTTCTTCTCCTGTTCAGCAGCTACAATGCACGTTTGGAAGGCTTTGAAACAATACTCATGGTGTTATTTTCTTTGGCCAACCTGTTCTGTGTATGTTGTTCAGTATAGCAGTGGTTCCTTTCTTTTTCAGGACATTAGAAATTGTTGTATTGGCTGCACCCAACATTTGTGCTTCTCCTTCTTTTCTCAGATTCAAAACAGCTTTCTTATCTCCCAGAGAGCTCTGGTTTCCAATTTTAGAACAAATACAGTTTTCACCGTTGAAACAACAGATCTTTCATTTAATGCCACTCCATGTTGTACCCTGATTTAAACTATTATCTTTGGTGAGTCACTGAAAATGGGTGTACACTTATTTAATCATTTCAGCCTTTTTTTGTTTTTACAAAAAAAGTCAAATATTTGTTCTTTGTGTTGATGTTTTCACAAAATTGTAAATTTCATTTCTTTAGATTTTGGATATCAGATATTTTTATTTTTTACTATTTTTGTTTAGGCAAAACAATAATATGGTGGTTAGTTAGAAATAAGAATATATCCACTACATTATATTGAACAATTGATTTCATCTTTGTGACACGGAAACATATTACTTTTAATATTTAGTTTAATCAAAAACAAAGTAATACGCCATATCTTGATGTGAACATTGTCCTCGGAAATCAGGGGAGCATAAAGCAGAATAAATTGTTGATCAGTTTGTCAGTTTTGAAGGCTCCAAAACTAACATTACTAAATGTGTTACAAAATCAAGGTTCAGCAACAGTTGATTGATGGATGAACTGAACAACTGACAGCCTGGTTGGTGGGCAAAATGTTCTGTCAGGACATGTTCATCACACCATCACCATCCTGTAACACTGTCAGTCTGTCCCCCTACACTCAGCATGAGTCTCTCCTTTATTCACATGCAGTGGTGTGACAAGATAATGATATGACGTGTGTAGGTGCAGTAATTACTGTATTGATTGATTTCTGTGTTACAGTGGTAAAAGCATAGAGCAAGTGGTAAAGGTGAGGCGGGTGGAGACAGATGGTAAAGGAGGGGACAAGGTGCAAAGAGAGAAAGCGTTAGAGTGACTTAATTCAATAGAAGCTCTTCCTTCACCTATGAATCTGTCTGCCACCTCTGTCCTTGATGTTCCTCACTTCTCTTTCCTTTCTCCCATTAAATATCTGTTTCCCCTACACCCTGCTGATAGAAATGTCACACATGTCCTGGGTCATCCGGGTCAAAAGTCATCCTAGTCATCCCTGCAGGTCTGTGAGGCTGTGAAATGCAAATATGTTGTTTTGAGCTTAATTTGATCTTTAGTTTTACGATAAATTTACTCTTTAGAATTGAACATTTTAGTGAGTGCAGCTAAGGCTAATTTGGTTGTAAACCACTTCATCCATAAAGCAGTGACTTGGTCGATCCATTGTCCTAACCTCTTCTTTTCTTTAAGGATCGCCGTGGTGCTGAAGCCAATGCCAGCTGTCACTGGTTGGGGTTAATTTGATCTCCCTCAAGATCTGTACCTACCAGGTGTCATTAGCACCACCACCAATTCACAACATAAGTCATCTCAAGGCACTTTACAGTGTAAGGTTTAAGACCTTGGATATTATATAAATATATACAGAATAATGTAGAAAACCCAACAGTCCCAGTTGAGCAAGCACGTAAGGCAACAGTGGAGAGGAAAAACTCCCTTTAACGGAAGAAACCTCCAGAAGAACCAGGCTCAGGGTGGGCGGGCATTGCTGACTTTTATGTGTTAGTTGAAGCATAAAATGCCTTATATTATTGCTTAAAAAACTGCATTGCATTTTTCAGTATTTTAGGTCATTTTTTTGCTATGAAATCATTATAGACAACTTGTTCTTCTGGGAATAAACCACTGGTCTGAGCAACTTGTTCATATATACGGAAGAGGATTAGGGACACCATGAAAGTATTATTTGAGTTCTGACCGTTTTCTCAGAATTCTGAGTTTAAATAACAAATATGAGAAAAAGTTAGAATCTGAGAAAAAAGGCTGAACTCAAATAATATTTTCATGGTGGCCCTAATCCTCTTCTGTACGTGCGTGCACACACACATTTTTAGTTTTTTGGTTTGTCAATCCACCAAAACATTGCACACAGTGCAAAACAGCCCATCTTTGCTTTCATGTGGAACATTATCGCAAAAAAAATCATAGCTTCAAATATTTGTAGATAAGAAATATATTAATATATTAATGCTGCTATAGATTTAGTCTGCAGGGGGATCTTACCTAATAAACTAAGCTCCTGTCCTTCTTATCTCTCTCTGTCCACTCTGTCACCATTCCATGTTATTGTCCTGTTTAGGTGGTGTCAGCTCCTATATCTAGAAATATGACCAAGTTTATTAGACCTCCTAAACCCTGATATCCCGGAGTGGAGCCCAGGAAGCAGAGTCGCAGTCTTACACACCTCTCT
>JAUYWH010000025.1:22127630-22139306 GCA_034779795.1 Ctenopoma multispine
ATAAAGTGATTATAGTGGGTGACTTTAACATTCATGTAGATGTTGATAATAACTGTCTCAACACTGCATTTAATTCTCTGTAAAAGTCCGCTGGATTTATTCAGCATGTAAATAAACCCACTCACAGTTTTAATCACACTCTCGATCTTGTTCTGACTCATGGAGTAGAAATTGAACACCAATGATGTTCCTGGGTCAATTTGACCCGGGACATGTTTTCTTACCCAAAAGTGTCAGAAAACAAAAAATCCCAATAACCATTATTTATATCTCATTATTAACTCCATTACTAACCATTTCAATCAATATTTGGTGTAATCATGTTTTTTTACTTTTCACAGATCATGGTTCAATGAAGATAGTTCACTTGTTTTTCATAAAAACTAAATTTTAAATATTTTTTTATGTACATTGGATATACCTATAAAACACAATAGTTTTACATGAAATTGATGGTTTTAAAAAATTATTTGATTATTAATTTTTTTTTCTTTTCATGTAGTGATATAGATAAAGTAACATGTAATATATCTTCTTTTCTGGGTCAAATTGACCCGCTGACTAAAAATCAAAACTAATGATTCAAGAGGATTTGTATTGAAAGTAAACTTTATTTACTGGATCTCCCTCACTGTAGCTGCAGCAGCTGGGGTCCTCGAATCAACAGACTCAGAAATGACCTCAAGATGGTCTTTACCTTCAGACAAGTCCTTCTCTGTCACTGTCATGATCAAAGATGAGTTCCAGAGTCTCCTGGGCTGTCATCTGTTTATTTATGCTGCTCATTTTCTAAAGCTCTGGCAGAAACTAGATCATATGTACAGTAGTTGCAGAGCATAATGTTGTAGGACCCCCTTGCTGACAGTCTTTATATGTTTTGCTCTTCCCCTACTAAGTGTGGATGGAGTTTGCCCACGGGAACCTTTTCTGTTTCCGTGTTCCCGCTATTCATGCTTTCATCAGCTCCGGAAGGCTTTTTATCTTTATTTGGGGTTCATTATTTAACCTTATAGTCAGTCAGTCATGCTGCTTCTTGTGACTTTTATTGTATGTTTTATTTATTGCATTTGTATGCTTGTCGTAGTGTATGATATTGTTTCAGTGATTTCACCCAGTTTTTATTTTGCATATTTATATTTTTATTTTTGACTGTGAAGCGCCTTGTTCACTTTAAGTGTTGTAAAGCAGTATATAAATTTATGATTGATTGATTGATTGACGAACTCTATCTATCTATTATTTAAATTCAATTTTATGGATAACTCAGTATAAGCACTTTTAATACAGTGCTTCTACTGTATGTTACCATCCCCTCCTACTCTTGAGTTTTCACTTCCTGTTCATTTCTTCTCATCATACAAATCCATTTTACTCATCTCCTCTTCTTACTTCACCTCCTGACCTTCCTGCCAGTTCATCTCCTCCTCTTGCCCCACTTCCTTAAACCCCTCCCCAGTCATTCCTTTCCTGCCTTCCTCTTTCTGGCAATCCTTTACAGCATTATGCTTCATAAAACAATATTATTATATCTGTATGTAACAGAATCTCTGTTAGTTCTGCTGACTAACAGTTGAAGCTAGAGCAACAAACCAATCTAATGATCATTTTTTACTTCTAGCTCATTAACAATAGACAGTTGGCAAAAGGTTAGCGGTTTTTCAAAGCAATGACCCATTACTGAACTGGAAATCACTGTGAGTATAGTTGAGAGGGTCATTTTACAATCACACTTCACTTTTTATTTTGAATTTGTGAAGTTTCTATTGTTTGATACATCCAGCTTTAGTTTTTAAGCATCTGCTGGTCATACAGATCCACATAATCACATCATAGTTTCTACACTGACATGGATACACAACAGATTCTCCTGCTCCTACATGATCTACTGTATACTCTGCACCTGCTTCTTTTTCTTGACTTCCTGTGACATCCATTGCACTGCACATAAGAAAGGGAAGATGGGCATAAATTGCTTCTTTATGCACAGTCTGCCATCTCAAGGGTGAAATTGTTGTCATCTGCCAAACCTCTTTTAGAAACATTATTTTTTCTCCAGTGAAAAGATTTCTTAATTGAAGTGTGTGTGTGTGTGTGTGTGTGTGTGTGTGCGTGCGTGCGTGCGTGTGTGTGTGTGTGTTTTGTTTAGTTTATCCCCTTATCTTCTTCTCTCTTGGAAAGAATATTTTACTAGATGGGGTCTAGGTTTAAATTTGTCTCACACAAATTAATTTGTGTGCACAGAACAGCATCACTAAGCAATCATTCATTGTGTTTTTACAGAGTAAAATTGAGACAAATGTTTTACAGTTATGTAACAGAAGTGCTTGCAGCTCAGTCTACAGCCTCATGAAATCAGTCCACCCAGCAGTACGCAATGTTGTGATTGCAATATTTAATGCAAATTCAGTCTTCCTGAGTTCAACACTGCAACTTCTCTGTCAATTTTACCAATCATTGCAGTTTCCCTTGAGTTTTAACATTACAGCAGATGAACATACATTTGAGGCTAAACTGATTGGTTGTTCGCCACCCAGTTTGCGAGCACACACATTGTTTGCATCTTGGTGAATTCACACATGCGTAACACTGAGACAAGATCTGAGGACATACGGACCAGAGCAACTGAACAAAATGTTGATGACATTCATGCTTTAAGAAAAGCTGCCCTGGAATTATTCATTACAAGCATTTAAGGCCACAATGATCCTACAAAAAGCCTGCAAAATTCTGAGAGACTGTATAAATGTTCTTGCCTAGAGGACCACACTAAAAATAAGTATATTACAAAACTGGAAATTATTTAAGTGAACTGTTTTAGTATAATGTCCTCAAACAATTAACAACATTTATTGGCTGCAAAAATATTAGGATGTCATCTTGAAATGAGACAGTAGTGAGATTGAAAGGGCTGTTTCCATGGCAGGCACATGGAAAATTACCATTGCTGGGGTGATTAACAATGTTTGGACTGCACAAGTCCAAGATCATTCTGAAGGCCATGTCCTTCGGCAGAAAGAGTCTAAATGGGATGCTAGCATCTGGCTGCCCTTGGTGTATGTGACACTAATGCTGGTGATGTAGAACAGCAAAATACTTCCCCTTAATATAATGTGACATTAGACCACCATGACCATAACATGTCCTTGTGCTCATTAAACCATAGAACCAAGGGCACGATATTGTCAGCTGTGTGTGTGTGCATATTGAGGAATTTGTTTGTCTAATTTTCAGCCTATGTTAGAAAAGATAAGTCATTATCACTAGTACCTGCAGCCTGTGTGTGTGTGTGTGTGTGTGTGTGTGTGTGTGTGTGTGTGTGTGTGTGTGTGTGATTTAGTGCATACAGACAGATGTGACTGAGGTGAATACTAAATAGGGCACCACGGAGCACCGTGACTGACAGAAGATAAGGGCAAAGAGACATACATGGAAAGACAGACAGGGAGATAGACAGAGGGATGAACAGGACAAAGAGAAACATGTTAAGAAAGTAAATGAGAGTGTTGAGACAGGTCGGGAATGTTGACATGGAAACAGCGCCATCTGTTGGGACAACCTGTCAACTTGTGAACATGAAGTAGAATCTCTGCAGAGCTACAAACTGACACATAACTGGTCTGTTTTGTTGTTTTTGTGGGTCGTTTTGTTTGATTTCTCGTTTCCCAATTTATCTAAACAGACAGAGCAGAATGAGAAACCCAGCTCAAATTATTTTGCCCCATTAAAGATGGAGCTGGAACCAGAAGTCCATTACAAGAGATTAGGAACATGGGACTAGTCACAATATCACTACCACAGCTTTGTACTGTGCAGGGAGATTGGTATTATTCTCCTCATCTCACAAAAAAGTGAACAAGTGTACTTCCCAGCATTTAGGAAGGATGTCAATAAATCCATTGTATGACCTGTTTATCCCATTGATGCCTGCAGGAGGCTGGAGGCTACATGGTAATGGACTGGAGAGTTAATGAAAGTTAATGAAATGAATGAAAGTTTTTAAAGTTAAGCGTTAATAAAACAGATTTAATTCTCTAGAAACCACAAATTTGTGCAACAAACATAACTCATCCCATGTACATGCTCAGCTTCCACAACGGAATTATTTCCTGCAATGGCTTTGTCAGGCTTTGTACTCTAGAGGTATTCATAGGTCTACTAGGGTCTCATTTTACTCTCTCAGGTCTGTGTCTCAGTATGTCCAGGAACTCAATGGATCCAAATCGACCTTAAACTGCATTATCAGCTGCTGATGACATAGTTAGTCACCATCGCTGCAAACGAAAACAAGGAAAAAGTGAAGAGCATGGAGTGAAAAGAGGGTTCTGTGCAGACGTATGGAACAGGTTCAAGGAAAGTAAGCACAAGGAGGTAGAACCCAGTGACACTTCAGAGTATCAATGATTCTGATGTTTGTGTTCACACTGTTTGTATTGGGTCTAATTATAGTTGGATCAGATCCGGCTGTGCTCAGCCCCTCATTGAGTTAGGTCTCCCTTTTAATAAAAAATAGATTTATTCAGGTTGGATTTGGCTTCAAACCATTTGGGTCGGGTCCAAAGTTTTGGACCTGTGAAGACCTCTAATGATGTGATCAAATGCCTCCTAGAGAACCTTGGCAAGTGATTTGAGTGATCAGATTACAATTTATCTTTGTGGTTATTTACACTTGTTAAATTTTTCTTTAACAATCTTTTATGATCAAATAGTTTTATGATTTGACTGTTCTTACAAACTTCCAGTTTCGCTGACATTACACTGATGCGAGAATGGTCCTAATGAGGATCTTGATAAAAATAAACCAAATCCTGTGAAGAACAACTGCAAAGTGAAAACAACTCATATTTCATGGAGTGGAGGATCATTGCAGTTTCAGAGCTGCATGTAATTAAATACATTCCTCAGTTCTGTGCAAATTGAATTGTTCTTTAATAGTCACATTAAATCTATGGTGTCCTGTGACCAGTCAGCCCGCGCCCTTTAGTGCTGTCAGTCAATAAAAAAGAGATGAGTGTGCTTTTTGTGCATAATGGAGCACAAGGAGAGAGTTATAGTGGGATAATTGGCTTGGGGAATGAAGAGAGTGTTTAAGCGCATGTATGTGGGTGGGTGGTTGGATAGTGTTCAGTGAATTTCTCAAATCAATAAACAGTTTAATTGGTCTGTTTATTTCCCAACTCTTAATACAAGATATTTGAACACACAAACACACACACACACCTCTCAGTCTGTGAATCAATATTTAGGGAATTACTTGTGCTGCACAACATCGTTATGTATCCACCTATGGATAAACACACAGAAACACTGTTCTGACATGTATTAACATGTTTAAAGAAGCTGTTTACACCAACCACTACAGTATATATATTATTGCCATATCTATATACAGTATTTATCACAAAACTCACAAACTGTTGTATTCTGATATCTTCTAAAGGGCTAAATGCCAGGGAGAAGTGTGAATGTTAATTTCAATTTATTCTATTGATGATTTAGGTCAGGGGTGTCAAACTCAATTTCATCACGGGTCACATTACCATTACGGTTGATGTGAAAGGGCCACTTGTAACTGTGACTATATGCAGTGGCTGACGCGTCTGTATGAGCAAAGTAGGCAATTGCACAGAGCAGCACTTTGGCAGGGACAGAAAAATGCTGATCATGTCTCTATCACTGCACCCAGGGTGCTCACATATAAGCACAAAAATACGGTAAATTTTTATTTGCAATTTATTTGCGTGTCGATCTCTGTTGAGGACCATGCATCAAACGTTTGAAGGGAAACAGTCACAGGTCATCAGAGTTATTGACAGAGTTTATATGTATTATGTATGTTGGGACAGAGATTACGCACTTGTTCCTCCCCCACCCCCAGTTCTCATCAGTTGCTAAAACTAAAGAAATGATCATTGATTTTAGGAAAAACAGCCCTGAGCATAAACCCATGGAAAAGAAGTTCAACTTGTGGAGACTTACAAATATCTGGGAACAGTGTTCACCATAAACACAGACTCGGTTGTTAAGCGTGGACAACAAAGAATCCACTTAATGCGGAAACTGAACTCTTTTGGAGTTTCTAAAATGATATTATGTAGTTTTTATTGTCATTTTATTGAGAGTCTTTTAACTTTCTCTTTTATCTGATGGTTCAATAGGCTGTCGGTAAAAGATAAAAACAGTCTATAAAGAATTGTTAAGACCTGTTCCAAGATCATTGGAGTCAAGTTGGGTGACCTGAGTTCACAATGGAGGAAAAAGGGTGGTGCAGAAAGCAAAAAATATTATTAGCCAGCCTGATCATGTTCTTGCCACCGAGTTTGTCTTAATGCCATCATGTCGGCGATATCACACCCCCCCGAGGAAAACAAATTACTTTACTTACTTAAACTCTTTTTTCCTTCAGCTATCAGACTGCTAAATACCCAGTAATTGAGTATGTATGTACTGGCTTATTTACCTTTTTTTTTCCCTTCGATGCTTAATCTTGCAAGTATTTGACCCTATGCTGAGCTGTTTCCATGTAGTTTGGAAGTGGATGTGTTTATTTATTTATTGCTGTACTGGTGACTGTCAAACTGAATTGCCCACTGTAGAATAAATAATGTTTTTTGAACTAAACTAAACTGAACAATCATGAAAACTGCGGCATATTTAAACATATTTAAAGCATATAATAAGGTGATTATTAAGGGAGCAAGCTCTGAAAAACAGAACAGGGATTTTGTGTTAAAATGCAATATTATAAGCAGAATATAGTTGTTCTGTGTGTTTGTATGATATATTGGAAATAGAGTCTGAAAGTAAAATTTATAATTACAATAAAATAATTTGTAACCTCTTGCAGGCCACATAAAAAAGAGGGGGTGGGCCGTATTTGGCCTGCAGGCCTTGAGTTTGACACCTGTGATTTAGGTGAAGAAGCCCTTAAAATGTATTTAAAGGTAAAACAAAGTTGATCTAAAGAACAATAATAAAACTCCAAGGGTTTCAGGTCATCTATCACATTCTTGCGATAATACAGAATATTACAGCAACGCTGTGAGGGAATATCTTTAAGCCACCTTAAAGTGGCTTTAAGGATGAACTGATTATGGTGTTCAGTGGTCAAGGTCACTGGGACTTTATGTGTGTACCATTTTCATAAACACAATATCTCAACACCTGGAGGGAATCTCATATCTGGCACAAATGTCCAATTCGGCTCAAGGGCAGCGCCCCGCCCCCTAACAGCACCTCCTGCCCCCCAAGACGGTCAAGTTAATGTTATGTAAATAGATTTTCTGTAAAGTGCCAGATCACATTAGAAGTCATTTCATGTTTCCTTTCCTATAGAACATGTCTGTACGTTGTTCTTTTATTAAACTAACCAAACAGCCTCATGATATTTATCTTATTTACATGACAGCGTCATTTCTATCGTCACGTTTACAATTCTCCTCTCACAGGTGAACACACTTGATTTTTAAAGCATAAAGACCACAAAACAAACACACACTGTCAGGTGAGCGAGTCAGGCTCAATACCCATGGTTCCAGAGGAGCGAATAAATGATGAATCCTAGCGCTTCCTTGCGGTCACCTGACTCGCTCACCTGACACACACACACACACACACACTAAATTTGTTTTAGGTAACTAACATCACATATCTCCTATCATGTATTATTAAAATTTAAAACATTATTGCAAGGTGTGCCAAACAAACAAAAATATCTCAAAAACTATACCCCCAGATTTATATTTTGACATTTTGAGAGAGAGAAGTAGCTGAAGAGTTTGATGTGATTGTATAATATGTGCATGGTATGTAAAAGTTGTGTCATTAAAAAAGTAAAAAACCTATACCGATATTTTCCGATATTACATTTTAATGCAGTTATCAGCCAATAATATTGGTAGGCCGATAATATTGGAGGTCCCTACTTAAAAATGTATTTCTCATTTATAGCTAAAAATTGTCTTTGTTTTTTTAGCAGAGATAATGATACAATAACCAGTTCTATTTGTATTTGTGGATAATTTGTTGACTCCATTAACATACAGGGGATTTTTACATACTTCACTGAAGAAGTCCAGCATTGCTACTCTGCCTTGACCTCTTGCCACTCCTTTGACCACCCCGCCCCCCCGTAAAAGTTTGTGGCCACAGCACTAACTTTGTTAATTGTCCCCAACAGGGTCAATCAGTGTGAGTAAATTATTTTGTGAACTTTTCCACACACTGTCCTTGTGTGCTGCATCAGGAATGTCATATTTAAAATAAATTCACAATAACTGCTGGAACCCTATTTAGCGCTATATCACCTTGAGTATTAATTGTCAATCAACCCAAGGCCACACTTCTAGCCAGTAGAGGGAGTTGCTGATTTGGCCAAATTTTGCAGCAATGTGCGTTAAAATAGAACAACAACAAAAAGTTCTCAGATCTATTAAAAATGCACCATGGTTGGCAATATCTGCTTACTGGCGCCCACTGCTCATCCTGCAGCACATTTTCACACATTTTCATCTACAGTCTTGCACACAGAATCACAAATGGCTTACAACATAAATCAAATCATCACCTACTGACCGTGATGCCATTGCACAGATCTCCTTGAATGCCAGAGGATGACATGGCAAACTGCTGGGGGATGTTCACCATATAATGCCAGCATTGCAGCTATTTTCTGCCTTGGCTTATATGTACTGCTAAATTGTAACCTTTGGGGGGGCGCAAAGCACTTTCCGCCCTACATTAGCTGGGACGTGACACTAGACTACCGACTAGCCTATTGTGTTCAACAACATTGCATTTGATCTATGATGTATGTCTGCGCGCATGTTGTTGAATGTTCAGGTATTTACTCTTAATCACTTTTTTGTCACCACTGAGCACGTTTGATCTATACAAGTCTGTCAGCAGCCAACAAGCTGAACAAAGTCAGTGCTACGTCAAACACACAATACCGGTTGGTTTGTATGTTTTTCTGTTACCCTGGTGAAGGCACACACTCATCTATCGACTGAGGAGTTCTTGAATCCTGAATGTCTTCACAGCTCTAGAAATGTGTACTTGAAATGGTGGACCAGTTTTTTTCATAACATAGGCCTGTTGGCTAACAGCAGGTACAAACATGTTTTCCATCAAGATACAAAAAGCTGGAAATTACCTTTTTTCTAAAGTCAACCGGCCAACAAAACATGATGACCCATGATGGGAAGAATGCAACACTTTGTATGTGCGTTGGAGTTAAACAAAAAGGCACAGCACAAGTATTTTCAATTATTTTTTAAATTTTTGAACATTGTTTAAAAGTCCTGACTTCAACATATAAGTGTTTTTAGGTTAACAGTTTTCATTCAAGCATGGTGATTTATACAATCAAAGGGGAGCAAACTTCTAATTAATATTGAAATGCCTTCCACAACCTATACCAGAGGTCTCCAACCTTTTTTCCAAAATGAAAATGACCAAGAGCTACAAGTGGTTTCTAACGTTTATTCTAATAGTTTATTTCAACCCAAACAACTCGAATAAGCTTGTTTTGCCTGAACATTTACAAAACGTTGGTGTCCAAAAATCACCTTTTGCATTAAAATGTCACAAAATATTTAGTTCGCTTGCAAGTGCATTTGTATGTCTGTATGTATTTCTTTGTAGTGTATCTCAAACTACTGAATTAAAACAATGCTGTCAAAAGAAAACAGTTATAAAAACACAGAGGTTACTTATTTAATTATCATTTTGTTAGGTCACTGTTTCACTTCACAAGAGTATTTACATGTCCAGTTTCATGTGTGATGTGTATTGTCTTTTTATTAGTTAGATAGTTTAATATATAATGTAATGTCACTTCATTTCATTGACTAAAACGAGACGAGACATTGTTTCCTCTCGTTTAATCCCGTTATTATTATTTTACAGTATTACTGTTTCCTGGGTCTCACTGACGCTCACTCACATCAGGTCGATTGCTAAGACGCAGACGACGATATTTCCTCAATTCCCACTCACAGCATTATTTACATACAAAATACAGCTCATAGACCGTTTATGTGTGTGTACTTCTAAGTTCTAACATGTTTGGTTGGCAAAAAAAATATGTTGTAAATTCAAATCAGAGCGTCTTCTGTGTCTGGAATGGATGTACAGTATTCTTAGGTCTACAAGGTAACAATAATATAATAATAAGATAACCTTATTTGAATAGTGAAATGGGTTTGACTAAAAGATCATTTTGGTTCCATCTGCACTACTAGGTACTTATACTATACTGACTAGGTCAAATAGAATTGCATTACTAAAAAAAGAGACTAAAATAAAATTTTTATTGACATAAACTAGACGAAATTAGTCATGGATAATTCTTACTAAAAAAGACTAAAATGGTCAGACTTTTAGTCCACTGAAACTTGACTAGACTACAAAGAGTATGGATGTAAATAAGGCTAATAAAAACTAAAATGACAGCTTGACGCAAAGACTAGACTAAAACTAAAATTAAGACAGCGCGTCAGTTTGTATGGAAAAGTGAGCATACACTATTCCAATTGAACAAGAAGTAGATACTAGTGGTCTTGTGCAATACCACAAGATTTGATATCGATCCGATGCCAAGTAAATACGGGGCCAGTATCACTAATACCAATCAGGATTATTTTATATACCAAAAGGATTATTTTATTTTTTCTTAATCTGATACTATTACCTTATAAGGGCAAAATGCTGGAATGCATGCACCCCAGTTGCATAAAATCGCAACTTTAAAAACGTTGAAAATCACTTTTAAAATACAACCAAATGCACTAATAATTAACATAGACATAGACAGTGTTACATTAAGTGAATCTAGATCCAGGATACCTCTCTTGAAACCTACAAACAATCACAGTGCATGCTACAAATAAATTATTTCTTTAGGACAGTGTCTGTGAAGATTCTCAGTCATCCAGGTAAAGTTGTCTGAAGATTGAGTCATGGCAACAGGACTTCTTTATTTCAAGTAGAGACGTTTCATTCTGTTGGAAGTTGGCTAGTGACCACAAATTTATCCTCCAGGTTGGTTTCACCTCACACCTACCTTGAATAGGCTCTTTAAGTGAAACAAAGGCAGGGGATGAGTGTGGGTAGATGTAACAACCCCACCCCTGACAGTTCCTCCTGCCCCCATTAAGTGGGTCGTTAAGGGTGGTCAAACTGGTGGACGTGTGAATTGGGCCTGATTTCCTGGGGATGGATGAAAGGTTGTAGAGAAGTTGTGTCTGAGGCCTCCACCTCTGTTGAGTTAGGGGTTGTTTATTTGCACATATAAAGCTTCCCTTACTCCTCTCTCAAACCACCTGTCTTCTCTATTCAGTATTTGTACATTTTGGTCCATAAATACTTTCGGCGCCCCCAGTGAGTGGCCGCCTGTTATGGCAGCTCCGCTCATTTCTGAGCTTCTCTCTTATTTTCCTATTTTTATTCTTTTTACTCTTTAATTTAATTTAGTTTAGTTAAATGCGACACAACGCACTACCGTTTAGTGCTAGTTTTGGCCATTGTTTGGCACGTTTTCCATTTTTTGCCCGTGTTTGGAGACTCGACACGCGGCTCCTTTGTTTGCCGGGAGGGAGCATCGTCGCCCGAGAAGGAGACGATACAGACCATCTCTGCCTTCCATCACCATGGGCAACGTGAGATCTCTGCCCAACA
>JAUYWH010000025.1:22143335-22159243 GCA_034779795.1 Ctenopoma multispine
TTGTAGTGGGTGATGTGAGTCAAACAACAGATACTGATCTGTGTGGGTGGGTTTTCTGTACACTTCTATATCCAGCATTAATTTTGATTGTACTCATTTAACTCAGCTAAATTTACATACTAGTGACTGTGAAAATATTATAGCATATTTTATAATATTTTACACATTTTCTAAGAAATGTGTGAAAATAGGCCTGTGCTGGCCTCGTATTCCAGTGAGACTGGGACATGTAGCATAACTCGTAAAAAGAGTAGGCCTGAGCACAAGTTACCATTTCAGTTTCTTTCGTACCATGTACTAGGTGACTTTCAAAAACACTTAAGAATTCACAGCTGATATCAGCTACAGCACCTCCATGACCCTACTCAGGAAAAGCAGTACACATAATATATGGTTTTCGAAGAGGTTTTTCAATATGACCAAGTTTGGTGGTACTTCTACTTGCAGTGAAGTAGGCTACGTTTTTAGCAAGTACTGTACGCCATATGAAGGGACAGCTGGTGGACAAGCACAGCAGCTCTGCAAAAATTAGAAAATAACCCAAGGCAAGGTAGCAGTGTATATGAACAAATGTTACAGAGTGAGCCGCCTAACAGATGGTAAAGTACAGTGAGTGAGTGCAGTAGGTTGTATAAACATATTAGAGAAAGACTGCAAAGACAGAAAAAGAGAGAGAGTGTGTTACTGTTCAGCTCTGTTTGGCTTGGTCTACTAGTGTTTTATTGTTTTGGGTTCTCTATTGTCTTGTGTTTCCTCCTGTTTTCCTGCTTACCTCCATTGACCTAGTCAGGCCCTCATTCGTTCCTTCATGTTTTCATTTCGGTTTACTTACCTGCCATGTCCCCTCTCACAATCTTGCACACACCCCGATCGTTTCTACACTGCAAATTCTGGCTGTCTAACCAATTCTAGAGAATCTTAAATCCAGCCAACTAGTCTTTTTTTATCTTGTTTTGAGAGTTATATACTAAGCCAGCACAAAATGTGTAATATCTTACTGCATAAGTAGATTATTTCACTTAATTTGAGAAGTTTACACTAGAATCAAGTGAAATTATTTGTCCGGGTATTAACGGGGGATGTGGATGTGAATGACACAGAAAGCAACAGAAAGAAACTAAAGTCACACATAAGTAGTAAGTCAACTAGTTTGCATGTTTTAACATTAGTAACATTAACATTACTTAACCTTAATTTAAATACTTGTATTGTTTCAAATACACTGTTTCATGTTTAGATAGGTCTATACTAAATGATCAATGGATTACAACCATAAGAACTAGTACAAAATAAATATCCTATTGTAGCAGTATGTGCACACCCAATGTGTGCTCTGTTCTCAGGATTAATGTACAGTAAATGCTTTCAGCAACTCTCTTTGGTTTCATGTGAATCTCAAAATCATTCCTTTATCCCTGTGTTTTGTTCCCTTTGAGGCTGGAGGAAATAAGAGGCTAAAAAGAGCTTGGTATGTTTTGAGAGCTTTCAGCAACCATGCGAGATGCAGTTAGGGAGATGAAAGATGTTTCTCTGAACGCCCAAAAAACTATGTGATCAATTTGTGATGTATGTGATCTTTAATCCATTGATATTAAGATCTTTTGTTTAATCAAACTGCCATGAAAGGATATTCATCTTATCAAGAGGATAACTTCTCATACTTTTGGCAAACCCTTACCGCTGAGGCCGAAATATTACTGATGCACACAGTGCTACACAAAAAAATACAGAGCAATTAACACTACCCAGACGAGAGTGGGTCGTTAAGGGTGTTCAACCTGGTGGACGTGTGAATTGGGCCTGATTTTCCTGGGGATGGATGAAAGGGCAGCATGGTAGGTTGAAGATAAGGCTAGGTAAGAAGCTGGAACAGGGACGGAATCTAAAGTAAGGTAAAGCATGTCTGTGAAGATTCTCAGTCATCCAGGTAAAGTTGTCTGAAGTTGTCTGAAGATTGACTCAATCTTCAGATAAGGTGCATGATATATATAAGAATTTCATATACAAATTGTGATTATCTAACAGTGGTATCAATCCACAATTCCTCAAAGACTCATTTGATGAAGAACAAGATAAAACGTCTAAAGTGAACTGAGCATATAGGTTCCGTGTGGAACAGTAATGGTAATTATAACTCATGACTGGGTTCCACGACCCACTGAAACAGTCACAGGGGAAAATAACTCAATTCTGCATAACAAAAAACTGCAATAAAACAATTATGTCATCAAGTATTAGGCCTAGTCCACTCAAACATGATTATTATTTAACACATACTTTCGCTGTTTCTATGTGTTTTGACCTCTTGTCAACACGCAAATATAGTTTTAGGTGACTAAAATCACAAACACAAACCTGCTGTCTTTTTAACATATTTCTCTCTATACTAACTGTATATAATAGTAAAATATACTGTATGGTTTATGATTAGAAAGATGCTATATTTTTAGAAAAATAATACATTCCTGTTTCAAGATTGTAGGACTTTGTAGGACAATATACTAAAATGGACTTAGGTTTGGGCTAACTATAACACATTTTTTGGTCTTAATAACAGTGCAGAACAAACCGTAAAAACTAGGGTCGAAAGAAGCGCCAGGCTGACATTGCTGCTTGGTGTGTCACAGCCTATACCAATATAGCAACATTATTATAATAATAATAATGACTAGACTTCCAAGTATTTAAATGAATTCAATCCACATGTTCTCCTGCAGTGTCTCTGAGGTGTCTGGCTCCAGTTCTAACAAACATCAGCAGGCAAAACACAGCTGTCATGGCAGCATAGGATTTTAACACTGTCTTGACAGCAGTCTGGAAGTCAGGATGTGATGTCACTGACTGGCTCTGCCCTAAATGGGCATAAACTAGCAGATGTATCTCTGCAGCCAGGCGACCCTGCAGCCAGCAGTAGTAAACACCTACATAAAAGAGAGACTGTTTTATTTTAATCAGAATATTGCAGTCTACATTCGTTAAAAAATGTATGTGGTTTAAGAGACAGGTAAACAGAAGTGGAAGACATTAGTAGCATACTAAAATGTAAATAGAGAATGGTATTGGCACCTGAGTCGTGAGTTTTTACAGGTTTAAACACTAGGTGATGTCCGGTGTCTATGAGCAGCCTAGGTGGTGTGGTGCTGAGGTTACCACTTTCTAAATGCTCAGAACGGTAGATGGGTACAGATCCTCTATCCCAGGCCACTGCCATGTTGGAATGTGCCCCAGGGCAACCTAAGGCCAGAACCTGGTCTGCTGGCTGGCTCAGGTAAAACACTGGTACTGTTGCTTGCAGAGAGGCGGAACTACAACACAAATGACAGAGTCGGTGCAGCAGGTATATATCTGACTAGCACAAGTAGCAAGTTAAAAATATTTCAGTCGCAACATGCATTTGTCTTGTTTAAATACTGACTAAGAAAACAATTACAACATATCAACTGGAACTTTTCTCCAGCTCACCATTCCCCAATATTCACAGCTGTTATACTTTTCTGCTTTATGTATAAATATATTTCTGTGTAAAAAGCAACTGTTAAATTGCCCACTCATGTTGCATGAACACCTGTATTATTTCAGTAATGGCCAAAAGCTAGTGGCACAAATTTTGTGTTTCGCAAACTTTTCTTCTTCAATTTTTTTACATCTTCTTTTCATGTTCTATGGTGTACTGAAGAACAAGGTTAAAATACTTTAATTGGTAAATTAATGTAATGTATGCATTTACAGTGTTGACCCTACTTATACATTTATATTAATGTTGATCACAACTTCTGAGCTTCTGCTTGAAATTTCTTCAACTGACATTCGGCCATAATGATATTATATAGATGCTTACTTGTAGCCAAGAAATGTCATCAGAGCATGGAGTTTGGAGGAGGGAGGCGCTCTAGTTGGACAAGTCACTTCACAACTTTTGACTTCCAACTTGGCCCCGTTTTTGTCTTGTTTCAGACGAACAAAAGCTTGGGGCACCGCGCCTGAGCCACATGAAGCAACAGTTTGATTGGCCCGTCTGTAGCGCACCTGCAGGAAGTCAGATTGGATGTAGCAGAGTCCCACACGGACCTGCTCTCCTGGTACACCGCAGCGATCACACACTGACCAGGGCTGGAAGCTGATGAAGACTTGATACAGTGGTTGAACAGATCTACGTCTTTGTATCACTTGCTGTGTCCTGCTCTGATTTTGTGGAGTCAGCCTAGAGGCAACAAAGCTATAGATCATCAACATAAAGACATCTGATCCCAGTAATAGGGCAGAGGTTGTGGATAACCAGTGTTAGCAACATCAGTCATAGCAAACATAATAAATATCTCTTAGAAATGAAATTTATGGCATCAAAGAAATTAACTTACCAGATTATTCTTTGGGACTGTGAACTCAATTCGATATTCAAAACTGTGAACTAATATATGTATGTGTAAAATGAGTTAGCTATTGTTAATTTGCGCTGGTGTACGGTTTCAGCCACCTCTATCTGCCTGGTGTTATAATATGACAAATAACTGACTTTGGGTACCCATACTGGGCAGTGGTGGATCACTTGTGAAGTAACATAAGTATTGTCATTGGTGTGAAAAAAACATTTCCCAGTTGTCATATCAAATTTCCTATAAAGTCACAGAGATGAGCCTTTCTGTTCACCTTGGTGTGAGGCTGAGCATGTACGCCTCCTGGATGTCCAGGTCATAACCATAGAAGAAGTCTTTATGGGCGGAGCCACAGATATAGAAGCCAGAGTCACCAGGGCCCGCCCTAAAGATCAACAGGCTGAAGAGACGAATGGAGAATCGACTACGCAGGTCGCCACTGTGAAGGATCTGACTTGTGTCCAGCACCTTGTTGCCATGGTGATCAGTCAAAGCTCTAGTCTCCTCTGAGCTGTCTAAATGTTTCTTAAAGAACCATACAATTGACTGAAACTGCAACACACAGGGAACACAATGACAAACATATAGTTGGTGGTTATACAATGTTTAGCTGATCAATAGCAAATTGGATGTAGCAAAGTCAGATCTTCCTTTTGCTACTGCATTTACCTTTCACAGTCCAGACAGTCATGCAGGTGCATCAGTGAGATCAACCCTCTATAAAACCATACAACAGTCTCCTATTATACCTAGCTCTGTTTAATACAATTTTACTTCTACTTATATAGCTAGATGCTGGATTTCAGCAGCAGCAAATCTGATCTACATGAAAGCAAACTGAAAACAGGCTGAAAACTAATTGGCTTATGTTTTATTTGTGGATAAATGTCCCACACTAGAAGGTAATAGAAATACAGTGAAATGTTGCAATAACACAATAATTACCAATTTAGCAGCACAGTTCAGTTTATTATTACATAGTAGTAGTAATAATATATATTTAAAAAAATGTGTGTGTGTGTGTGTGGGGGGGGGGGGGGGGTTGTGAAGAAGACTGTATTATCAAAAATACGTATTTCACAAGCTAACATTTCAAAACAGTTTTACACCAGTAATGTTTGAGATGAATGTAAAACATACCTAATAACAGAACCCTCCCACCCCCCACTGTGTTAATAACCTGAGTTTTTTGGAATTAAATGAGCATGGGAGGATGTAAAGTTTATCACTGAAGCTCCTGTTTGTTTGGTACCTGTTGTGGTTTGCAGTGACAGGGCAGCTCCACAGTGGCTCCAGTCAGGTAGGCAGCATTAGTGAAGGTCAGGAAAGCAGGACAGGCTCTTGTAGCAAACACATCCTGTTTATCCTCAGGAGCTTCATAACTCCACACCTCAGGACACAGAAGGAGGAAGATAAGGGGAGAGAAAAATGTAGAAGGCATTAAGCTTCAGAAGTACAACAAAGTTACAAAAGTCAGTGAAATAGTTTTGCACGTCAGGGAAACGTAGTACATGTGAAGAATAACACTCATATGAAGTCTATTTTCAAAACACAACAGCTCTGATGGATTATGATGAGTTCACAGAGACCTGCCCCTCTGTTGTCAACACAAACATCATACAGTCTTAAACCACCTTTGCTGACACATTTGCATTTGCTGACAAGAGCAAAAACTCAGATTTTCGTTGTACATTATGCCCTTTGGTGACTGGTTCATTCCTTTCTTCCTTTCAATTAAGACATTTCCAGCATTTTGTCATGTTCTGCTGTTTTAATCTAATGTAGACTAATTTCAGCTAGGCTTTGCCCTCTGGTTGCTATAGTAACAATGTCTGCTACTGAACTAGAGACACAAGATATTGCATTACAAAAGATATTTTGGGCCTAACTTTGTTACAGAAGTATAATTTAGCCATAACACACAGTCTGTACAGGCTGTTTGGGAGTAAAACTAATTCTTTTCCTGACACACCTCTAAAATAAAATTTTAACCCACACAGTTCTGTCAGTTTATAGCATATTATAGCCATATATCAACCTTTATTACAATTAGAAATGTGAAGCTTCATGTGCAGTTGTTTTTCAGACCTGCTGGAAATATGTGGCTGTATGTAGAGGTTTTACAGTATACCCTGGTTCTGCTGGATGAGAACTAGACTTATAGAACTGAATGTCAATGTACAATCTTTCATAGAGATTTTTACTAGATAAACTGGCAAGATGAACAGTTTTACAGACTAATGAGACCAAGATTAACTTGTATCAAATAGATGAAAAAGGCCAGGGTGTGGAGCAAGAAAGGATCTGTTAATGAACCATAACATCCAACATGCACCACAACACCAAATGACTTTATTGTCCGAAAGAAAGTATACTGTGTCTCAGCAGAAAAGCCATTACACGGTGGCCCAGAGCTACAGCTCATAATCCACACTGACAAGAGTCTGAGGTGTGAAGTGAGCTACTCTTCATACATGTAATCCATCCTGTACTCCCTACAACCCTGAGATATTGGATCATATGTAAAGAGAGAAGAGGACCAAGAACTAAGCCCTGCGATCCTCCATATTTCACGTCAGAATATGATGACATGATGATGCAAAGACCACAACATTTCAGTTTGAATTGGTCTAGGGTTATATAATGATCTGGTGGTGGTGATGAAAGCTACACTCAGGTCTAGTAAAAGAAGCACAGAGGTGGTGCTTATTTATCTATCGTTATTGTCCTTTTGAGATAGATTATTTTACATTTCCAGTTGCTTGATATTATACTTTGTTCTTTGTTGTTTGTCTCTGTGTCACCCCGTGATAATTTGACAAACTATTCTGTGATCCTTAAGAGTATAAATGGATATATCTGATGCACGATGCACGCAATTTCTGTGTATGTTTCCAATCCTATTGTCCTTGCCCCCTCCTCCTCCTCTTTGTTTTCTTCCTCCACCTGAAATGTGCTTTGCATCAGAACAGGAAGATTTTCTTTTCGTGTTTCATTCGGATGCAAAATATTTTCTCCCTTCGTGCCTCAATTTCTAATGTCCTAAAAAAGAAAGAAACCACTGGTGTGCTGAGCAACATACACAGATCAGGTTGGACAAAGAAAAACAACAACAACAACAGCAGCTGATGACAGACCGATTGTGAGAGCTGGGAAGAAAACACAGAACAGTCAGTGATGTTACCAACAACCTTCAAGAGCACAAAAAGACTTAATGAGCAGAAATACAGAGGTCATACAACAACATACAGAACCCTCACTAATATTTATTGATGATAAATTATAATGGCATATTATATATATATATATAGTGGTGGACAAGCAGGAACACTCGGGGCAGTGACGCCCAAACTGGTAGAGTGGCTCCAACAGCTTCCAGGAACGACATCTGAGATCTCTGTCCAGAAGAGCGCAATCCTAGGAACAGCTCCCCCATGAGGGCAAGTGGGGAATTTATATATATATATATAAAATAAAATTCAAAAATTCCCCACTTGCCCTCCTGTGGGCAGTCTTTGTCCTTCAAGCTTGGGTCCTCTACCAGAGGCCTGGGAGCTTGAGGGTCCTGCACAGTATCTTAGCTGTTCCTAGGATTGCGCTCTTCTGGACAGAGATCTCAGATGTTGTTCCTGGTATCTGTTTGGGCACTCTCCCAGTTTGGGCGTCACTGCCCCGAGTGTTCCAATTACCACTGGGACCACTGTTACCTTCACTTTCCACATCTTTTCTAGCTCTTCTTTCAGCCCTTGGTATTTCTCGAGCTTCTTATGTTCCTTCTTCCTGATGTTACCATGGCTTGGGATTGCTACATCTATCACTACGGCCTTCTTCCTGTGCTCGTCCACTACTATGTCCGGTTGGTTAGCCATTATCAGTTTGTCAGTCTATATCTGGAAGTCCCACAGGATCTTAGCCTTATAATTCTCAGCCACCTTTGGAGGTGTCTCCCATCTTGAACTTGGGACTTCTAGCCCATACTCGGCACAGATGTTCCTGTACACTATGCCAGCCACTTGAATATGGCGTTGCATGTATGCCCTGCCTGCTAGAATCTTGCACCATGCTGTTATGTGCTGGATTGTCTCAGGGGCATCTTTGCACAGCCTGCACCTGGGGTCCTGCCTGGTGTGGTAGACCCCAGCCTCTATTGATCTTGTACTTAGAGCTTGTTCCTGTCGATGTCAGCCACTTCCTTTATCTGCCGGTAGTACATGACGTGTAGGGGTTTGTCTTTCCATGATGGTTCCTTTTCTTGCTCCTCTTCCTGTTGGGTTTCTGTTGCCTGAGGTATTCACTTAGCACATCATCAGTCTGGGCCATTTTTCTGATGTATTCATGGATCTTCGACATTTCATCCTGGATAGTGGCGCTTACTAGTCCTCGACCTCCTTCTTTCCGCTTAGTGTATAGTCTCAGTGTGCTGGATTTGGGGGAGAAACCCTCCATGCATTGTAAAGAGCTTCCTTGTCATGATGTCAGTGGCTTCTATTTCCTCCTTTGGCCAGCTTAGTGGCGCCAGTGGGGTATCTGATGACTGGTAGGGGGTAGGTATTGATTGTCTAAATCTTGTTCTTCCCGTTCAGCTGACTTCTCAGGACTTGCCTTACTCGTTGCAGGTATTTGGTTGTTGCTGCTTTCCTTGTGGCCTCTTCATGGTTCCCGTTTACCTGCAGGATTCCAAGATACTTGTAGCTATCCTCAATGTCTGCTGTGTTGCCCTCTGGAAGTATGATCCCCTCAGTTCTGACTACTTTCCCCCTCTTTGTTACCATCCAACTACACTTATCCAGTCTAAATAACATTCCGATGTCATTGCTGTAGATCCTGGTGGTGTGGATCAGTGAATCGATGTCTCGTTCACTCTTGGCATACAGCTTGATGTCATCCATGTAGAGAAGGTGGCTGATGTTTGCCCCATTCCGTAGTCGTTATCCGTAGCCAGTCTTGTTGATGATCTGGCTGAGGGGGTTAAGGCCTATGCAGAACAGCAGTGGGGACAGGGCATCTCCTTGGTAAGATAAGAGATAAGATAAGATAGACTTTATTGATCCCACAGTGGGGAAATTTGTGTGTTACCACAGCTCAGGACATAAAGCACAGAAAATAATTACAAGAATTTAAAAACAAGAGTACAAAAAATTAGAATTAAAAAATAGAATTAAAATAAAATAAAATAGAATATACAATACAAATAATATAAATATCAGATAATACAGATAATAACAAATATCAACTATTATACTACTGCAACTACTATTAAGTATCCAAGCAGTAATATCTATATTTGTATAAGTATAGGTATGTACATATACACACATGTGCAAATATACATACATCCATACATAATATATATACACACACGCACACATATACATATCAAGTGTCAAGTATCAAGTGTGGTAAATCCCACACTTAATGGTAATCTGTGCAATCAGCTTAACGTTGGCCTCTAGAGATGTTTTTCACACTCCCATTGAATTCCTGATGAAGGCACTTAGGATCTTGTTGATCTTGTACAGTTCCAAGCATTCTAGGATCCATGTGTGAGGCATTGAGTCATAGGCTTTCTTGTAATCAATCCAGGCAGTGCTCAGGTTTGTATGTCTGGCCTCACAGTCTTGAGTGACTGCTCTATCTACCAGTAGCTTGTGTTTTGCTCCTCTGGTATCTCTACCAATTCCTTTCTGAGTCCCACTCATGTATTGATCCATGTGCCTACTCATCTTAGCTGCTACGATGCCTGAGAGGAGCTTCCATGTTGTGCAGAGGCAGGTTATTGGGAGGTAGTTGTATGGGACTGGTCCCTTCTGGGGATCTTCAGTATCAGGACTGTCCTGCCTTCGGTCAGCCATTCCAGGTGGGTCCCATTCATTAGCAGCTGGTTCATCTGTGCTGCCAGGCGCTCATGGAGTGCAGTTAACTTCTTTAGCCAGTAGGCGTGGATCATGTCAGGGCCTGGTGCTGTCCAGTTCTTCATGCTTGAGACTCTTTCTTGGATGTCTGCCAATGTGATGGTTACTGGGGCTTGTTCAGGGAGGTTGCCGTGGTCTGCTCTTAGATCCACAAGCCACTGTACATTGTTGTTATGTAATGCCTCTTTCTCCCATATGCTCTTCCAGTATTCAGTCTCCAGCCTTGGTGGGTCTATCTTCATGCTATTACCCTGCGACTGAGAGTACACCTTGGATGGTTCAGTGGAGAAGGTCCGGTTTATTCTCCTGGCTTCAATATCTCTGGTGTACCTCTTCAGACGGGTAGCAAAGGCAGTTTCTAAGGCCTCAGCTATGGACAGTTTGTTGTACTTCTTAGGCATCCCTTTTTTCATCACACCTTTCTGTAGTTCTGATAACTGGCTAACTTCCCTCCGTGCTGCCTTGATTTTAGCTTCTAACCTTCTTTTCCATGGAGGGTACTGCTCCTTGCGGCTGTTGTTCATCTTATAGTCAAGCACCTCAAGGATCACTGTTGCTGTGGTGTAGATCAGCTGGTTGGTGTCAGTGATGGTCGTAGTAGGGATTGTCCGTAGTGCTGCATTCACATCTTCTAGCAGACCTTCTGAAGGTACTTCATGCATTCTTGGTAATCGGTGTTGGAGGGTCCAGGTTTCAAGTTTGGTCATGATCTTATTTCTCAGGTTAATGCTCTTGTATTCAGCCTACTAGGGCTTATTATTCTTGGGGCTTGGTACCCAATCTCGGAATGTGGGGATGATGATGATATCTCCCCCCTGACCTGTCGTCCTGGCTCGCCCTTGCTGTAGCATTCGTGTTGTACATGGTCCATCTCTAGTTGTGATAGCAGTTGTTTCTTGCGAATGTTGGAACATTGAGCTACTAGTTGTTATGCTGTTAGTCTTGATGTTGGGTAACAAAGTCCCACATCCACTTCATGTAACCTCTTTCACTGGGGTTACTTGTATAGTAGCATTCCAACAATCCCTTGTCCTCATCTCTTGTCCATGCATGTCTTGTTCTTGTTCCAGTAGCCCACTTATCATCAGATTGTCCTGGTTCCTCAACATCTGGCGCAGACCTTGTTAATCCGGGCGACATTTGAGCCAGCGTGACTCAATTCATATGTTTCTCTCTCATATTTGAGGTAGGCACAATAATGCGTGAGGAGGTCTTGCCTAAGGACCCCTACTGGAGGTAGGCCACATATATATATGTATATATATGAATCTTGACTTGGAGGAGAGCCATGTTCGATGCAAGTTGGAGAAATCAGACAACAAGGCTTTTGAAGTACTTTTATAACTTTGATGAGATAGTTCCAGTTCTGTTCCTTCTGTAATTGCTGACTGTGTTGATCCATGGCCAAATCAAACTAACTCCATTAACATACGCACAAAAAAACATTTCCTGTTGTTATGAGAACAATAGCATCTTCCTTTCATCTCATACGGTGTCTCCCTCCGTGCCTCCCCTTCCACTTTCCCAAAGGCACAACCTCTGCAATAATTCATACCTTAGCTCCTGACACCTCAAACTTAACCATCAAATGGAAATATCCTCACTTTCAGCGTGTAAAACCAAAATTGAGCCCCACACAGATACAAAACACACCCATTCCATATAAAAAGAAAATGTTTCAGTGGAGGAGAAATATGAAATACAGAATACAAAATGTATTACTGTTTATCTGGTTTCTCCAAATACCTATTTTAACCCTTTAAACTTCTTCAATTTATCCTTTATTATTGTTCTTTATCCTTTCTGTATTTTAGCTGCAGCATTAATCTAAACATAATTTATCATCCATTCATAGTCACCTTCATACTGTATATTAAATCATTTATGTCTCCATCCATCCATTTCTCTCCTTTTATTTCTCATACATTACATTTCACTAGCTCACCCTGATCCCACAACCCAGCTCTCCTGTTTATTTTGTAATTAATTATTAAATGAATGTTCTGCACAATATAAACAGCATCTAGGCCCTTGATTGATGTCTGTGTATGTTTCCAATCCTATTGTTCTTGCCCCCTCCTCCTCCTCTTTGTTTTCTTCCTCTACCTGAAATGTGCTTTGCATCAGAACAGGAAGATTTTCTTTTCGTGTTTCATTTGGATGCAAAACATTGTGTTTGTATTAGAAGTATGGAGATCTTTATTACATACTGTCCACAATTGAAACATTGACTTAGCATTTGTAAAGTGCTTTTCATCTTTTCACTGTGTGTATTCTATCTTTTAACTTAACCTAACTCTGTATTTGTTGTGCCTAACTCTGTTGTCTTTGTGCATAAAGTTTAATAAACTTTAAACATAAAACTTTATGCCTAGAGATTCTGCATTCTCCTCTTTCCACTAACCCCAACTGGTTGAAGCAGATGGCCGCCCACCCTGAGCCTGGTTCTGCTGGAGGTTTCTTCCGTTCCATATTAGCCCTACTTAATGTAGTAATAAGTATTAACTAATAGTTTTTAATACACTAAATAACATTAAGCAGTATTTAAAAAATTTGTCTTGTTGAAATTTATTTAGGGTTTATGGGCTAATTCAGGTATTGATTAACATTAACAAAGAGTTGATAGTTGTTATGAATGATAACTTAAGTCTCATAATTGCCCACTTACTTGTTCATCCTCAAAGGCATGACTTCCTTTTGGTAGGTCGAGATCAGTTGGTGTCAAGGTTCACGTGTTCGCTCAACTTCATGTAAAAATTAAACTCATAAGTTCAACACAAAAACCCATAAGTAACTCTTTTTGTTGTGGTTATGTAATGCTTATTCTGTGATCTTAGGCATTTACAAAGTGTTACTTAAGAGAAACGTGTTCAGACTTTACAATAAGGGTCACAAAGTTCCTGTTGAATACATAGTAAAGATCAGTACTCAGCAATGTTCAATACTTTACTTTTGACATCTGGTTTTGATGTTACGATGTAAACATTAACAACAAGTAGACTATTGCAAAAATCATAGATAGATAAATACTGTAGAAATGAACAGCCTGTATGTGGTAGTGATCCATTCAAAGCTCAGAGACTGAAACTAGTGCTACTACTTCCCAAAAAATTTTAAAACTAATTTTAAGTTATACCTTTATCGTATTTATCTTATATCCCCATTATACTCCACAATACATTTGTACTAAACAATATTTGACTAAGCATTTACTTCCTGTTACCTGATTCAGCAAGCTGTAGCTTTCCTCTGTTAACCATCAGATACCATTTAAATCCTGGTGTTATGTGGTGTATTTTCAAAAAAACTAGATTAGATTCACTGTGCAAAAGGTTATCATACGAGTAGGTGTGAGCAGGTTGAAAGTGAACAGTAACAGAAAATGGGCTGCACATTGAACAGTATGTTGTATTATCTGGTCTGCTTCACAGGTTTTGTCTATAGTGCAAAGTGTAAAACATGGTCAGTGCAAGCACTTTCATATTAAAGCCCCCTGTTCTATCATCTCTTTCCCAAATTTTTCTTTTATAACCCAACTTTTTCTTCTCCTCCCATCATCATCCATGAAATCACAACATTCACTAAAGCATCAAATTTATTTTACTTCCATCCATCCATTATCCATCCATCCATTATCTACCGCTTAATCCATTTCGGGTCGCGGGGGGTGCTGGAGCCTATCCCAGCTGTCTTCGGGCGAGAGGCGGGGTACAGCCCGGACAGATCGCCAGTCCATCGCATTTATTTTACTTATTAACTGTTTTCACTTTTTTTTCATATATGCTATTTATGCATGTAAGATATAGAGGAAGTGCTAGTTTTCTTTGAAAAGAGGAATTAAAAACTAATTGCACTTAGGTTCTTTTTAAAATCCAGCAATCAATTAGAAAACCACAGGTAAGGAAGGGTAAAATACGATTTAATATAAAAACTTGGTTTTTGAATTAAAACAAAATAAAAAAAAATAAAATACACTAACAGGAAATGAGAACAACAATGTTTATAAGAATCTCTCTAAAAGAAGTCGCTAAGAGACGTGAAAACCTAATCAGGAATAAAACAAACAGTAGGGGGTGTGATGCATCAGGTCCCACATCCTTGAAAAGCTCCACCATATGAGCAACATCACATACTATATGTGAGTGCGGCAGGGCTGGCAGGCCCCTGCCTGAAAATGGGTGTGGCAGACACCCAATGACAGACTCTGTGCTGAGGCTCAGACGAACTAACTGTGACATCGCCAGGCTGGCAATCTGGGATTGTTCGGTAACCACAATGTGGAACACATCAAGCTGAAGACTACTAGCAGGTCCTGGCTTTGTGTGCACAGAAGGAACCCTGAGTTTCGGATGCTGCAACTCTGTGCCTCGCCCTCTGATCTCCCGCATGCCACTCTGTTTGATTATTAACTGGGGACTGACATTAATGTGGAAATAGGGGTAATTGCACATAATAAAACAAGAGCTCTAGCTCTGTTCTAGGATGCCCTCTGGACCCGGTGGAGGTTGTGACCGACAGGAGGATGGTGGCTAAGCTGTCATCCCTGTTGGATAACATCTCCCACATTATCTTATCTTATCTTAACATAGTGCTGAATGATAGCTCAAGCCGTTGCATTAGGTGTAGTGTTGTCAATGTTTCTGAAAAATAGCTTTTTCAGAAAAAAGGGGGTGATTATGATAATAATAATGATAATAATATTATAAATCATAATAAAAACAAACAAAACACATAGTAAGGGAAGATGTTGAAGCACAAACACTAAGAATAGAAATCACACACACACAGTAGGTAGGTGGAGCATAGGACATAGTGAGGAAAGCTGAGACAGGCTTTGAGGAGGTGCAGATAGGTTTACTAAAAGGGAAAGTAAGTGAGAAGAAAGAATATGACTGTGCCTTTCGCCCTTTACCATATTTTCTCACTACCAAAGGTTTGTTGCAGAAGTTGTTGCAAAGAGGTAATGAACTAAGATAGAATTACAGGGACACAGTGAGTAGAAGAGGGAAAGCAGTAGTGAAGAAAAAAGGGGTGATGAGCAAGAAGAACAAAAGAACAGAAGATAGCCAGAGAAGAATAACAAAAGGTAGTTTAGAGCAGTGATTCTCAAACTGGTGGGGCACAGAATCATCCCAGGTGGGGCGCGCAAACGACCTGGGGGTGAAAATCATTTATGTCAAACCTGTGTTAGATTTGTGTGTGGAAACGTTCCATACGTACTTTCACTTCTCTCGTTGTCAATCTGTTTGTGCAGTATTGCAGCAGTGTGAAAATGTAAATATTCAGACATCCCTAATGCAGCACATAAGGACAGCATGTGGAAAACCTCACAAGATTATTTACTGTCTGTAAAGATTCTCAGTCATCCAGGTAAAGTTGTCTAAAGGTTGAGTCATGGCAACTGAACTTCTTTCTTTCAAGTAGAGGCGTTTCATTCTGCATCCACAGAACTTTATCAATCTGAGAGAAGTTGGCTTGTGGCCACAAATATATCCTTCAGGTTTGTTTCACCTTACACCTGCCTTGAATAGGCTCGTTAAGTGAATCAAAGGCAGGGGATGAGTGTGGGTAGATGTAACAGCCCCACCCCTGGCAGCTCCTCCTGCCCCCATTAAGTGGGTCG
>JAUYWH010000025.1:22169078-22190534 GCA_034779795.1 Ctenopoma multispine
TTCACGTGGAATTCCAATAGAATTGATTCATGTTTGTGGCTGTAATGTGACAAAATGTGGAAAAGTTCAAGGGGGGCCAAATACTTTCGCAAGCCACTGTATGCCCATGCTATCATCAAAAATCCATCCATTATCATAACTGCGTTTCCTATTAAGCGTTGCAGGGAACATGGCATGCATCAGAATCAGAATTACTTTATTAATCCCTGAGGAAACTATTATTATCTACAACCTGGACAGGTCACCAGTCAATCACAGGGCAAGAAAAAACCCACTGATGAAAAAACCTGGTCATTCAGTACACTAAGCTGAAACATATAAGTCACTGCACTAATTATCTAGTGGAATTATCTCTTATTTATTTGCTTTGTAAAATTCACGTGTTGACTTTTTATTACACAGGGAGTGTATTTTCATATTTTTATGAGTCACAGCAGAGTTTTACCTTATTGCAAAAGAACATACCTGGAAAAACAGCTGTTTCAGAAGCAGTGTTTCCCTTATTAAATAATATGCAAATTTTACCATACAGTCTTTACAGGTGTTTTTTTAATGGTTCAACTGATATTTCCTCCTAATGAGAAGGTACTGCTGTATGTTTTACTAACAAAGAAATAAAATACTGTATGTCATAATAATGTCCACAATATTTTTGTTATAATATGAAAAGATCTTGTAAAAACAAAATTTCTAACTGTAACAGGATCCTTGGCTAATTTTTTTATAGCGTGGCAGCAATATGCTACAAAACCGCCAGAATGATACATGCAAATAGGCAACCATTAATTAATATTCTGTCTGCACAACAAAAACATTTAGATTTATTTTCTACACAATCAATAAAATTAAATAATGCAGCTTATTGTCTGCAATAGGCAGATAGGTATTTAGAGATAATGTAATCTTGCTATTTAAACCTGATATTTTTGCCTCTTGGGCGCAACAAAACACTGACATGTTATCTTATTCATATATCCAGCCATTAAAGAACAAAACTGGCATTCATTTGGAATCGTGTTTCTTGTCAATGACCAATGGAAGCCCACTTCACTGTTTTAGGTCTCCACCAAATCCTGATAGAAAAGGTCAGTTCTATTATCTTCTAAGTGAGCACATTTTTTCCCATTTACACTGATGAACAGTCAAAACTATAAAACAGTAGGTCCTGCATGGCCATCATTTATTTATTAATTTCATATGCAGAGAAAAATATACAATTTAAATTTCAAGCTTCAGCAAAAAGTCTCTATGCATTGACAACAAGCCAGCAAGCATGGTGTTTCAGTCTGCAAGCTGCAGAACAGGAACAAGATTATGAAGCTACAGCCGGAGTCATGTGATAAAAACAGCTCAATTCCCTGACCCCATTTATAACCAATATTCAAGTTTTGTGATCAACATAACTGTTTAAGTGGATTTGTAAATGAAAATGGTGATGCAAGTTTTCAGAGATGGAGCTGTGCCAGGGCTTGTAATTAGATTTTAAGTTTCTTAGAACCGTTTCATTTTATGACTCCAGCAGTGAGCAAAATGCAGTCCAACGAGTATTACATAGATACAGTATATAGACAGTCTCCCACACAGCAAAAGAAACACTAATGCAACACAGTTTTTTTTATATCTTTTGTTAGCAATAATAGTAATATCAACATCAACATTGTATGTTTTTTTCATCCTACATTTGGAATTTCATCAGGTTTTTCACTTCACATTCATGTGGTCTGTAATATGTAAACGAATAAAAGGAATCTCCCTGCATTCAGATGCATGAAGGTAACAATTCGTAGGCCTCCCGTTATGGGTGGCAAGAAATAGTTTCTATTTATACACCAAGAATAACACGAGAAAGAGGTCAGACATTAAATGATGATCAGAACCATGTTTTATACGTTTACATAACTAAAATATTCAAAGAATACAGAGGCTAACAAACAGTATAATTATGCTTACTCTGCACTGTTAAACAAAACATTTTTGCAATTTTAGAGTCCTCTTTATGTAGTTTTGTGCTACAAAAAACACTTAATATTAATACAAAAGATCATTGTGTCTTCTGTTTTAACAGTTACAGTTAAGCACAAAGAGCCTCACAGTTGCGTTAGAGAAGGTCTTTCGGAGAGATGTCAAAGCCAGTTGCTTTGATGTTCCGGCCATTTTTTCCTACACAAAGTCTGCTAGGTTGTACAAAAGTTGACCGGTATTCATAAAGCTTGCTCCGAAGAGAATACAGAGACCTGATCAACAAGCATAACAAATGTAATGTTGAAGTCAGACTCAATTTACAGTGCCAACACAGTAATCATGCATTTTAATGTTCATGATTTTAAATATACCTATCACTTTATTTGAGTGAGTTGAAAGGAAATCTGAGGATAATCAGGCAATATTGGACACTTTGTAAATAAGGTATGGTTTAGGTCTTTAAAAAGGGTCTTATTAGAATATTAAAATAAACTGAATATACCTAAAACTTTCACTTAGAACATCATTTACAGTTGCATTTATCATGCAATGTGTGAGTCTGAAATGTCCAAAGAAATATCTATACTCTCCCCCCATCTGCTAAATTTTTGTAGTGTTTACGACAACAAAGGCATGCTGTCACATACCTGTATGGATGTCAATGCTGCAAGAAGACCAGCTTCAGAAAACCCAAACCCATTATTTTCTGTTGTGGTCTACCACAAGGTTAGATTAGTTCCAACAAAGACTCAATTACCATTGTAGCTATACCTATCTGTAGTTTAATAGATCTTGAGCACTGACTAAAACTCCTTTGAGGTTTGAGGTAAATCCCAGTAAGGACAAAGACTTGAGCTTATAAATTAGGCTGCTGGTTGGTTGTTCAAACCCCAGCTCTTCTAGTCCACCTGTCAAAGTGCCAAACATCTTATTTGCAGATCCAAAACAATAACACTTAACAGTAGGCTGAATTAGTGAAGCTTTGAAAAGTAGCATTTGCAGATGTGGTGGAGTTTCCTTTCTTATTTGACCTGTGTGGTGAAATAAGATCAATACATTGAGATCCAGCGTCAAGTAATTAGGGTAGCATGGAATAATTTTATTCGGAGGTGGTGATAATGCCAGCCTCCCGAACTTGAACCTAAACTAATAACAATTGCTTCTTATAAAGGCATGTGGTTGCTGCTGTAGTCATTGTACAGTTTTAAGTAATGTGGTCTAAAATTTGTGCTCCATGAAGATTTATTTGAAATAATTTTGTTAGAGAGAATCTCATCAAACAGTAATGTGGGAAACAAATGAGTTATGGCACCACAGATTGTGTCATTATGTTAATATGGCCAATTATCACAGATACAAGCAGAAGCTGTGTTCATGATCGAATCATGATCCATTTTTCAGAGTCTTTGTAGTTAGTTTAACCCATTGTAAAGATAACTGGTAACTGTAGAAAATGCTGCTGCTATGGAAAAGTTTAATATAACTGGTGTACTGATTTAGAACTGTGGTCAAGCTAATCAGAGGTCTTTTATGTTTAGTTTGTCTACATGTATAGTTTATGCTGACACCTGCCAGTGGCCATTGACAACTTTATTTCAAAAAATCATGTTGAATCATGTGTAAGAGTAAGGGAGAAGAAGAAAGAAAAATATCCACGTCTACTCCCCTAATTACATTATTAAAGTTTTTACACCTGTTATTTAAGGCTAAAAGCAGTTTCTTTTAGTAAAAGCCTGATGGCTCCTGTTCTTGGATGCTTTGTGAAAACAAGTCAGAAATAACTAAACTAACAGCGAAGCACCAGTAAAACTAGAACATGTTTTATCCAGCCAGAGAGCAAGCTTAATAAATGGACTTGATATTTAAGGCAATGCAAGTTCACATAATGTTTCCTCTCACAAAATAAAAAAAAGAATAAACGCAAAAGCTACAGTATGTAACTTTTTCAAATATGTGCTGCTGGAGCTTCGAGCAAGGCTTACACTTACAACCAATCAGACAAGGTCAAACCCTGACGCATATCTCAATTATATGCCACAGGTTTTGACACAGGATCAGTATTTGACACACTAGGAGATTTGATTTTTGAATCTCATGCTACAGATCTTGATTACCAAAAGTTGCATATTGTAGCTTTAACTATATTTGCTGCAAAGTGGAGCTGCAGATATATAATAAGTTTATGGAGAGAACTTTAAAAAAGTAAAAAACAGTACAGTTAACATCAAACTCTTGGTAACAGTAAATTGAAATCATTTGCTATCTGAATACATAAACAAGAAAAGTAAAGACATCTTAACTAACTGAAACACTAAAGTAAAAATAAGAAACACATCTAAAATTCAAGGGGATATCAAACCTCAAACAGAATCCACAGAATCCAATAGTTTAAACAATAACTGTCTCACTGAAACGGTATTTAAATACTGCAAAGCATCACATGAATGGAAATATACAAAGTGTAGAAATATGGGACTTTGAAATGAAATTCCCATTTTTGTTTAACTCCTCACAGCAAACCTCACAGAAAAAATGCTATTTTTCTTACTTTTTATCATTTATTATTACAACAATTAAACTGTCCTTTCTACATGTAAACTATGTCTTCAATATTTTAATCTGATATCGTTTATAACTAATAGTATAGGTGTTTTTTTTATTTGTAATGAGCAGTTCCAAATGGATTCCTTGTCACCATAAAACCACCCATTTAAAACTGTAATCTACACTATGCCATCAGTATAAATTCCAAACTGTTCAGGACAACAAAAATCCCATGTGTAGTTTCTGTTTCAGGTTTGATATCCACCTTAAGACACTAAGAAGAGAGAGAGAGCCCCTTTGTCCCTTGGAGTGGGGTCAAAGCACTGTGACCCCTTCCTCCTGCTTTGCCACTGTGGTACTGGGAGTCAAAATTACGCCCATACCCATCCCAGCTGTTGTTTATAACACCATCTCAAAAATGTTTCAAAACCCAGAGTTCACCACCAACACTTTGAAACCCAAAACTGACCTTTAACCTGACTAGTTAAACACCTGGGAAAAACTGCAAACCAGAATGTGTCAATTTCAAAACATCTGTGAATACACTGCTTCCTGTTCACGTTGCTTTTAACCAGATACTTTATTTATTATTGAGTCGTAGTGGCAACTGAAGCATTAGCTACAAGCAATTATCTTATCAATATTACAAATTGGAGGTTTAACTAAAACCATTTTCATTTACTAGTAGCTGTTAAACTAAATATACCCCTACAGTACAATTAATACTAAATACAGTGTATGGTAATATTTCCAATGTTACTGTCAAAACATTAAACAACATAGTTGCTGCCCAGTTGACAAAAGGAATTCCTCGTCAATCATGATGGCCAGGTATTGTGAAACCTTCCTTAAAGATGTGGCCTACAATTCAAGTTTATTGAAAGCAAATTTTTGCTTTCTTAGTAAACTACATCAAAAGTTCAAATTCATGAACTAACATATGTGTCAATATGGCAACTAACTGCTAACTGTTTTCGATGCTAGTTCTGGGCTAGTGCTGGTGCTAGTTTGAAGTTGGTCAACTAGAAAATGTTCTAAGAATTGGTTTGCATTTGCATGGGCTGTAGAAAGCCAACGAAGAACCATGTAATTTAATTATGGAAAGTGAGTATACTTAGGAAGAAATCTTCTTAGCCAACATGTTTCGATTCTTAACACTGACTGTAGGATGTTAAAGTTAGTCTTTAGCTAATGTACCTGTCTAGTAACAACTACTTCTAAGAAAATCTACTAAATCTAAGAAACAATACAGTGATTTTAATTTTTTCAAACAATGCCTTAGTATAAGAAAAGTTGCTCTTAATTCTAGACTAGTTTTTTTGGCCGAGAGCCGGATATGTGGATGTTGAATGTGAAGAACTGTTTCAAAATTAAGCACTGATTCTGAACCACAGATTGGTAAGTGTAGGTTTAAACGGTCGGCTGTAACTCTTATGAATATGTCTGTATGGGTTGCTTTATTTAAATGAACACCGGGCCAAATGTTATGCTGCTATCATATTTTGGGCAATATGTATTTCTCTATTCTTTCTTTATTTTTAAACAGTTTCATTTTCAATAGTATACTCACAGATGTGTAAATCTATCCGGTTGCCATATTTCAACATATAAATTGTTTTTCGAAGCAACAACTAATTATTGACCATTTGTCCTATGCTTTTAATCATTGATGTCAACAAATATTTTATAAGGCATCATATATTCCCTAAGTGCTTGAAACAAATATTTGAAACAACTTTTACAAAGGTAATGTAAAGGTAAGTAATTTAAAGTTTGTTTATGACAAAACCCTTGAAATTCTAGCTGCAGATATGATACAAGAACCCTTGGATACAGGATTATTGAAAATTCATGTGTGGACCCACAACAAAGAGGCACTGTCAGTTATTTTATGTTCTACAACACAGCAAGAGGAAAAGGGTCAATGCCCCCTGGGGCTTTGCCCAAATGCTAATTTGCTTGTTGAGTGTTTTCCTCTGGATTACAATCTCCACTGTTGTTCCAAATGAGAAATAACATTCACATGACACACTCTGGGTCCACAGCCACAAAGAAATACTGTTTAGGGGAAGGTAACTTCCCTTGTACAGTTGCAAATATCACATAACACTTTGCGTCCCATTCGCATGTCCTAATAAGGGCACAGCAGCACAATAGTACTGTGTAGATCTATTTTTACAGGACCCTTTACAATAAAGACCTCATACCAAGACTAGTATCTACTGCCTCCTGGCACTGATGACAAAGTTCTTTAGGTAGAAACATCAACTGATAGTGATGCAATAAACTGCAGTGAAAATATTTATCATTTCACACTTCCCAGAGTAGTGCATGGTGGTTTCAGACATTTGGTATCTGCACTTAATCTCATTATTTACATACCCTCTCCAGAGTCAGGCTTCTTTCTAGAGATGTGGCAAGTGGGGATCAGCCTCAGATGGCAGATGTAGTTTCTGTTAGCTCCATCTCCATCTGATCTCAAGGCAGCAAGATCATTTTCAAGTCTTGAAGTTTCCCTAAAGCAAATATTTTGTATTCCAAAACATTGTGCTGCCTCAGGGAAGTTGGGACCATAGCCATTGCAAGGTCCAGGATCCACAGTGGCTTGAGCTTTTTCCATATTTGACACCTATCCAGATGTCTACCATCTTTTCCACTCAAGCTTACATTGTTTTTAATTTTCATCTACCCATGTAAACACCCTATGGGCCTATGATTATCATACCCACCCTTATTCCTAAATTCTTTTCCTTTCAACCCCATCCTCCTCATCTTCCTCCCCCCCGCCCCAGGCCAGTCTTCTTGTTGGAGGGCGGGAGGGCTCGTGCCGCTAGAGAGCTGTAATCAAAGTTAATTCTGTGTTGGAACTCCTGCTCCCCTGTGTCTCTCCCCTCTGTGGGGGGTCTACCCCCACCAAAGGGAGCTCCACGCCTAGTCATGCTGGATTTGGCGTCCCTCCCCCAGGTCCACCACAATCTCCAGCCCTGCAGCTGTAGGCTGCTGCCACCTCCCTGGCAATGCTCCTCATCCTGCCTGACTGCTGGGTGTCGAGCCGGAATGGAGATGGATGGCAGCATTCACGGAAACAGCGCTTGAAGTTCTCATCCAGGAAGGCATAAAGCACAGGATTCAAGCTACTGTTGACATAGCCCAGTGCAATGCAAAAGTGTACTAGGATCAAGGTGAACAAGCTACTCAGATTGAAACCCAGAGACTGAGCCAGGACCATGATTTGGACGGGCGTCCAACAGACAACAAATGCTGCCACCACAACCAGCACCATTCTGGTGATACGCCGCAGGTTGCGGTCCTTTTCTTTGGAGCCAGACAGGATGCGAACGCTGCGCAGACGCTTGACCATTAGGCTGTAGCAGATGCTGATGATAGCCACAGGGATGAGGAAAGAGAAGAGGAAGACACAAATGCCAAAAACAGGGTCCCAGTGACTCCTCGGTTCAGGTAAAACCACAATGCACTCAACACCTAGATGAACGAAAGAGGAAGAGAAGCAACAACATTAGATACAGTATGTGGTTATAAAAATGTAAGAACAGGCACAGGAGGAGTAACTAGGTACAACTCCAGCACATTGACACACTATTCCCAGGATGTATTAAGCCAACACATTATCACTTCACGTTAGTAACACGTCACTTAATGTCTCATACCGATGATAAAGATACCGTTTGGCATTACTAACTGACGCACCAGGTGTGGCACTCCTTGATGCCATAGAACTTATGGCAGCTGCCTGCCGGCTAGTTTAACTGACTTTACGCACAAAGACAACTGGGTTAGTTTTTAAATAAAAAAATAAGTACTATGTGGAACAGTCTTGTTACAGCACACAATCAGCTGACTTCCCCACGCTTCTTACTGTACATAAGCTAAGAGGTACTTTTAGTACCACAAATTGTATGAAATCTGACACATGTCCTCTGCTCCCTGGATGATTTATCTGTGCACTGCATGCAGTGGGGGGGACTTTGACAGCTAAATCCAAAATGGCTGCCTACACATAGTGACTTGCATGTTTTTGGCAGGTAAATCTCTGCCAGTTTCATAAAAGTTATGTTAAAAATACATTTATCTTTTAACTAATATCTTAATATAAATATCAAATAAATGAAAGCAAATTGTAACTTAATAGTTTTAAATTATATTAGAGTAAAATAGTGATACAAATGTGCCTATGAAATTATACAACAGGTATTAAAGAATAAGGTATTTGTAGATTGATTGAATTGATTTCTACATAATAAAACATAATAAAAAGGTTCCTGTTTGAAAAAAAAAAGAACCACACTAGTTTAAATAGTCCTAATTGTAACAATGCAATTAATATTTATTTTTGTTTCAAAACTTACATCTTTTCTTAAAGCGCTGTGCATGGGGTAACGCAACTCAGATATAGACTGGTTGCATTATGTTGTATTAAACAAAGCTGCAAGAATGATGTTACAGTGTGGGGAATTTCCACTATAACGGGAATGGACTATAAATAAATGACCAGCAAATGACAAAGGTTGTTATGTTACAACCAAGGACAAAAAAATGCATAGACTGCCTTTATCAACAGGACAATCAATCAGTTTAATCTGTGTTTATGAAGTTTAAAGCATGAAGTAATATATCAAATTGTATTTTTATGTTACTTAACCTTCCTACAAAGAAAGATAAATGCAGTGTTTTTGCTTTGAATTAAATCCATAAATTCTGCACCAGTGGAAAGACGCTGTATTATAAACTGCATCAACAGTCGAGATAAAGCCAGATGAAACAAATAAGAATAGGAGTTGCTGAAAGAAACGTTTTTAACCAATGCATGTTGCAGGATGCTGAGTACACACAATTTATAGTGTATGGGAGGCCCTAGTGTACATAAAAGCTGTAGACCCAGGTTCCATTGCATCCACACTCCAACCATTGATCAAAAAACACAGTAAAAGTCTGTGTGAAAGGATAGGAATAATAATAACCACCTGTTTGACAGGGCTATGAAGTTTATATACTTTATAAAAACCTGCTGTAGACGGCGAACTGCTCCCTGTAAGAGAAAGTATTGAAAATGAAGCACTAAGATGATTTTAAATAAAAATACCAACAAATAAAATAATCATGGATTTATTCAAGTTTTTTGGTGTCAAACCACAACTAGTCCTTTAATTAACTGTTACCCAGACAGGTTATAACCATCACACAATTTATGGCGTGCAATGTTGCTCTTAGCCTCATTACACCTCCATTAGTGTAAAGTTGAGGTTGAAATAACAAATAACATTGGTGGGGCAATGAGAATTGCCACTGGCAATCCAAATCAATGGGAATGGGTGTAAGGTAAAGTCAGTTTCAAGAGCCTGGAAATGACTTTTCGCCTGTTGTGCACTTTTTGACAATGAAAACCATGGAAATAAAAACTACAGTAGAATTACAGCAATTGTACACATCCACCAACCAGTCAAGATGCAGTTAAGCATTTCTTTCCTGGCTCATATTCTAATCATTCATCACTTGTTCCAAGAGGACGTTTGTGCCATATGTAATGACAGTCCTTGCAAGTATTTCTGAGATATAGGATATACATGAGGTCACAGTAATCTATAACCATTAAAATCTAATCAAGGATAAACTGATTAGATTTTGGTGGTCCAAGGTCATCCATTCTCATCTATGCTACAGCTCATCAACTCCAAAGAGGGTATTTCTTCAAATTTGGCACAAATGTCCAATTGGCCTCATGCATAAACGTATTAACGTATGAATCTGGACACATACAATTTCACTAGTTGGTAAAGGCATAGAACCACAATGCAGTCATTCTAGTTCAGACAGTAATTATATTTTTGATTGTGAACTTTGAATTTATTGTTTACACAACATTCAGACCTCAGCAACAGCCTTATCTCAAACAGCAGCATATATGTTTAAAAATTTCACTCTCTTGTCCACTGTAGTGCAGTGTAAGTGTATTTGCAGGTGTGTTAATGACTTCTGTCCTAAATAACAACTACACTGGATGCAAACGACAAACATTTGACTGAGATCATCCAATGCGCACATGATCACACCTATTATATAACACCATATAAATTATATTTTGTAATGCTTCTCAGCAGGGACGTTACTAGAATCCTAAGACAAGGGGAGCTTAACCCCTAGGGTTGTAGAAAGAGATTAGCGCATATAGCGAGGGCAAAAAAATCTTCACCAAACCTAAATAGGCTTTATTAATTTTAATATTTCTTGTATAGCAATTTTGCTGTTATCTAGCTCACTGGAAGATCTTTGCCTTTGGCTTCCTTAGTCTTTATGATGTCCAATGTGTTTTTTATCTTTATTTATTTTTTTAATAAATATCTAAATGGGTTCATGACTTTAACTTTTTAACAGCCTACATGTTGGGGTTGTGTTCATTAAAAACATACTAGCAAATATATACATCAATGCATTTAATTATATTAAATGTGATACATAATATCTGAAAATATATAGTTTCATAACTCATTTCTTCTTGCTTGGTGTCTTTTCAAATAAAGTTAGTTACTTCTGCCTGCCATTGATATCTCTCATGCAACTGAAGACAGAAGATAACATAATGATGTGCTGCAGTCATTAGTTCTTTTACTACTAGTTTAATAACTGATTATAACAGCAGCATTATGCAGCACTGATATTCTGTCAAAATACGACAGCTGCAGCTTAACTTAACTAAGTCTAAATTGTTAGGTAGGTATTGTTAAGTATTTGTTTCTCTTTATTATTATTATTATCATTATTATTATTGTGTATGTATGTTAGTATGTTATGTATGCTATCCTTTGTATCTTTTTTTCTCTTTATTATTGTGGGAGAGTTGTCCTAAGTATGTTTTAGTACCTTTTTTAGTACCTTTTTTTCTTATTATTATTATTATGCCCTTTTTTTCACCAGCTATCTAGTCCAACACGCTTTGTTATAAAAGATTTCATTCAAACTTCAAATTGTGGATCTTCTTTAGGAATGGTGTGCTATTATTTTTCTTATTACCATCTTTTAATTATTATTTTTCATAATTTAAAAAAAATTGATCTCTATGAGAGGCAGAAATTAGTGGGTAATGAACGCTGTCAGTCACTAGATAGAACAGAACCTTAAGAATGGACTTATTAACTGTGTATTGTCTTTCTCTTCCATAGAGTCTGAAAACAATGATGGTGACAATGAAAATATTTGACGTTATTCCTTCGTAGCAATGGTATTCAGCTGTGTGGGATTAAATGGGGCTGACTTTATCAACTAATTAGAATGGTATGTAGTGTGACATATTTACAGTACACTATATTCTGTAGTTAGGTGGTAATGTACAATGACAAACGTGCTGTGTTGGAGGTGTCATGTCAGTGTTTTCTATAATGTGATTGGCTGTGGGGTGGGAGCTGGGGTGAGACAGGTGAGCTGCTCAAAGAGAGGAGAGACAGCTGTAGCGGCAGGCTGCGCTCATTAATGAAGTAAGATATTCACTACACAGAGACTGTAAGAAGGAAATGTTTAGTTTTGTGATGTTGCTGGTGCTCTTAGCTTCTGTTGTTTTATGTGCTTCACCCAATGGACTTCAAGAAGCAGAGTTTTTGGATCAGCAATTCAGTCTAACTAGTAAGCTGGCTACGTGTAAGTTCACTATCATTTCATGTGTTGTTGATGTCGCTTAGTTAATCTTGGTTTAGCTTTAATTCGCCGCATGTACAGTCTTTATGATGTTTACAAATTCATATCTGTGTTATCAGAGCTGCCCTGTATGATATATGTGGTGATCATTATTTAATGTATCATACAGAGAATAGTGGACTTTTTGTTGTGAAGCTGCTAACAAACCGAGCTTTTCTGTTTAACCGGAGGTGGCATGTTCCTGCTTGCCCTTCACAATAAGAGCATTATGGTAGATTATAATTGTCAAGCAAGTGTCTTGTTGTCAAACAAGACTTTATTTTGTAGGACCACTGCAAGTAGTTCATGTGTACTGATGGTAACTTACCCTCGGATACATACAACCTTAGAATTGCATAGTGCAGTGGTTCTCAAACTTTTTCCATCATTCCCCACTTGGCAGGAAGAAATATTTTCACGCCCCACCTCAACAAAACAATGACAGAAAAGCCTATAACATCACACTCATGAACATTTAAAGCTGTGGGGAGTATGAGCTCCTCTGCTGTCATGTGTGGTTTCTTTAACTGGTCAGTTCTGTCTGTGACTTTGTATGATGACACAAGTGTTTTGTTGTTTACTGATGCAGATTTGATTTCATTTTATGGGCAATATGAACACAAATCCATATTCCGATATTTTTTGGCTCTGTCATGATATACTTTTTATATCTCAGTATTATCTTGTACAAAACATTTCAGGTGCAATTCAAAGACATTATAAGAACTAATTATAGAATATTATTACAACAGACAGTCATCAGAATTTATAACTAAGAGTTCATCTTCTAAAGCTAAGGAAATATAAGTGAAGATAAGCAATTAAAATCCGTTGACACATTCTCACAGTTTCAGACTATGAAGTTATTCTCTGCCCGCTTCGCTCTGTTCAGGAACATTGTTAACAAGCGACAATATGTAGCTTTTTTCTAGGTTCAAATGTCTGTTTCCTACCTTCAGCAGCTTAAGCGACCAGTGCAATGATTTAAATTAAATAATCATAACTAGACTTATTATCTTTTATTTTTATTCATATTCTTGCTTCTATTTATTAAGCGCAGAATTGCGCCCAGTGATATCTTGTATAAAATATATATGTATACTGTATATAATTATAACATATTATGATTATTACTATAATTATAGGTGGGTTCGGGAACATTTTATGGGGGCTTTAGCTCCACTAAAATAGGCCTAAGGACATCCATGCTTCTCAGATTTGAATCCAGACATACACACATACAATTTGGACCAGACTCGCTGCTGCATTCATGCATGTACACACAAACATACATTAATGAGAACATGTCAATCTGTGCACATCAACATGTTCAGTGTGTGCAACTCTTCAACTCTCCTTTCTCTAAGGGGCTGGTGTCTGATATGTGGAAATCTCAGAGACAGGATTTGTTGCTGCTCCATTAAAGCTTGTCGGCGGCTCTGGACGTTGCACAAGAAAAGGTCAAGCCGCAATCCCTCAATAGCTGTTAGCGGCAATCACTCAATGACTGTTTTGCAATATCTTACCTTTCTGAAATGTCAGAGGATGACTTTTACTTCTGTCACTATACAATGCAGTATGTATTGTATTGTATTTTTCTAGGCTCCAATGTAATAACTAATATTTGCAATAAACACATTTTAACATTAAATCTTTAGTTAATGAGGGGTAAAAATTAACATGTTGGGTGTTTAAAAAGGCAACAATGATAACAGATGATGGTAGTGTTTAAATCATTGTTCCTGTTTCTATGCCACTATTTACAGCTATCAAGGGACCAAGCAACAGACAAACTACAGCCTGAAGGAAATTTGGAATATTGGCTTAACAGACTTTAGTCCACTTCCAGCCCCCAACATCCGGAGGAGCTTCTCAGCACATTGGTGCCTGCCTGGATCATCACCCAGACAAAGAGGCAGCACAGGCAGAGGTGGGAGAGGAAGCAGAAGTGGGGCAAGAAAGCCGACATCAGTGCTAGGCTAAACACCCTGAACAACCCCCCTCTATCCAGCCTGTGAATATCCAGTGCATAGTTAATAAGATAAACAAGCTGAAGCTGAGTATTTGGCACAAAAGATGAACAGCACGTAAATTTAGGGGTCCAAGCAAGCGGCTGCAAGGAGGTGCGTTTTTATGCATCCTGCGGAGCATGGAACTCTTTTGTTTTTCTACAGTTTTTTTGTCGAAGCGAGCGAAGGCAAGGAAAAGCAGCTGCAAGCAGCCATCTGATGAACTTTCAATTTTTTGTGAATTTTTAAAGATAGCTTTAAATGTTTATTAATGTTTATTAAAAACATTTAAAGCTATCTTTAAAAATATTTTAATTATTTTAAAGAGTTTTCATGTTAAGGGCATGAAAATACATGATCATGTACCTGACACTGGGCTTGTCATGTGAGAATATTTTCAGAATTATCTGATCAATTTTCAATTTTTGGTGAAATGACAGTTTAAGCCTCAATCTGTTAGTACCTTCATGCTGCATCTCCAGCAGCCCACAGCATAGATAGAGATAATGAAACTGGTTATCACAGGTTGTGGTTGTGTTTCCTTTAATTGATGTTTGTTTTTGGCACAATTCCGTTGTAAAAGCACTAATTTTGTTAAAACTAAGTATGATTTACTCGCGGCGACGCCTTGATGTCATTTCCGGTTTCGAACGCCAAACACTTTGTTAGGTGAAAAACGCACAGCATTATTTGAAATAATATAGATAGCATTTTCTTGGTGATTTTTTGAAGGAGGTTAAAAGATTTTTGATGTGATTTCTTTATGCCTATGTTTAGGTTCACAGACTTATAAAACATCCGCAGCATGGGTTTGCTGACTTTATTTTATGTTTTTTAGTAGCATCAATTCCTTTGCAAACACACTGGTAATGATTACAAAATGGAAAAGCACAGATTTTGTTAAAACTCATAGTATAATTTACTCGTGGTATTCAGTGACATCACTTCCGGTTTATGCGTATTTGGTGATGTCACTGTCCTGTTTACAATGTTTAATGTAATTTGTTTTTGGCTGTGTTTAGTTTTGTATTATGGGTTTGTACTGTGGTTTAGGATACCTAGAACACTGTACTATTTACTGTGTAAATGCTGTTTGGTTATAAGAGACACAGACTGTTTTGTATTGTTTAATTTGCAGTTTTTACCATGCACACACACAAATGTTGTTTTAATGCAAATACAATAAATTACCAAATTCTGAATTTTTAAAGCCTGTAGGAGAACAGTAGAATGGGGCTGTAGTATCAGATCAAATCACCGCCACAATTTCGTGCATGTGTAAAAAAGATTTGTGCATAAAACAACGCTTGTCTGTTCCTAAATACGGTTTGTGCGTGTGTAAAAAAGATTTGTGCGTAATCATGATGGGGCTGTGCAAAAATCACTAAGTGTACAGACAAAACAAGGCAATCAGATTCAAGCGTCAAAACAGTGCCAGAATTGGTCTGTGTGTAACTTGAGGGTTGTGTGTGTAGTTGTCCTTGTTTTGTCTGTACACTTAGTGATATTTGCACAGCCACTATCACGTTTACACACAAATCTTTTTTACACACGCACAAACCATATTTACGGACAGACAAACATTGTTTTATGGACAGACAAATGTTTTACGCACAAATCTTTTTTACACACAGACAAAATCATTGTGGCGGTGATTTTATCTCATACTGCAGGCCTATGAGCATTATGATGTACGCTCTGCGAGGAATTTAGACGAGCGTCGGGCAACGTGCGCCACATTTGCTTGGAGCCCTTTCATATGCGCGTAGTTCTAGTTAGATTCTTGTGCAATATCTATACCACTGTGCAATACTTATGCACTTTAAATTAAATAAATAATTTTTTAAGCTTTATATACTCCATCCAATATGTATATACTCTCTAACAGCGCCTTATTCACTATTTATATCATACACTGTATATATCAGCACATACTTTAGACGTAACCCTGAAAGTTCATGTCATGGCTCATGGGTATGTTTATTTTTACTTTGTAATATTTTATTATTTTTATACTATGTCATCTCTTAGCATCTGCTGAATTGTTTCCAAATGATATTTTGTTGTACAATCAATAACATTAAAGGCTTATGTACCATATCTAAATCTTAAATTCCTAGGCGGTGTTTTTTTGTGACCAAATCCTAGTACTGTTTGTCCATGTTGAAAAATATCAGAACATTGGAAACATGGATTTTGTGCATAAAAAATATAACAAATCACATTTCTGTCACATAGGAGAACTCTGCAGATCCCAAATCACTTTATATTAAAACAGAAATGTAGTTCCCTGTCACAGCAATTTGATAATTGATGATGATGACAACTATCTCCCGTAATGTTTAAACCAATGGTTCTTAAATTCTGGTACGCATACCACTGGTAGTATGCAGGTTCCTTCTAGCAGGTGTTCCTGCGTACCACTTTTGAATAAAAAAACAAATTAAATTAAAAAATTTAAAAATATGATCAAGACATAATCCTTCTATAGTTTACATCTCCATAAACATTACTAACAGCAGTCACAACACAACAGCGAAATCTATTTTCATTCACATGTTGTTGTAGCCAAAATCTGGTATCTGGATATCTGTCATAAATTAGAACCATGTCCAGTTTTACTGGGGACGTTTAATTAAGACACATGAGCACACATAACACTGGTGGGTAATAACGTTGCTACATTGATTAAATTTGGCTCTCGCTGAGATGCAGAAAGTAGACAGCTGTACCTGACACAGACACACTGACTCCTGCTTGTTGGGTTTGAATTACAAATCAAAGGATAAACGTAAGTACAATAAGATTGTAGGAGGGTTTGACACCTGACTACGCCAGTCGGAGGTAACTAAACTAAATGTTGCATTGGTGTGTAACTATGCTTAAACGATGTTGGACGTAGTTTTCTCTGGTCCCCAGTGATGACATGTTTAGCTGTATGTCATCATTTAAGGATTAGGCTTTCTAGGTGGTGTCCTGATAACAACGTGGGCTACATAGACAATTGAAAACGTTTTTATTAATTAACACTAGAGGAATGAATTATAAGAACCAAATAAAAATAAACTCCTCTTACAGAACACAATAAAAACATTTAAATATTTGATCTCTTTCGTCTAAATTGTTGTTATTAAATGACTTGATAAGTGACCATCAGATATATACATTTAGTCTCACTGAAACCTGGCTGCAGCAGGAGGATGTCATATCATATTAATTTTCATTTTCCTAGAAGCACAGGTCAGGGTGGAGGAGTAGCAGTAATCTGCAACATAAGTTTAGTAATCAACACCGGACCTAAACATAGTTATAATTCATTTGAGAGCCTCACTCTTAGTGAAAAACTAGTTTTATTTGTTATTGTATACCGACCTCCTGTCCCTCACTCCGAGTTTTTAACTGAATTCTCAGACTTTATCTGATTTAGTTCTTTGTACAGCTAAAGTGATTATAGTGAGTGACTTTAACATTAATGTAGATGTTGTTCATCGGGTTTTTTGCATTGTCTTCCCCTTAACTTTCAATGGACAACAATGGAGGGTATACAAATGTATTCGTAGAGTTTTATATTGAACTTGGCCTCAAATAAAAACACATTAAATGGGTGCTTGGCAGTAAACACGGTTTACATTTAAGTTTACTCAGAACTGGCGGACATGGTGTTTTTATTTCATTAGTAAATGCTAACTGGTGTGCACTTATTAACGCTTTTCTACCTTATCGGTGCTTAAAGTGATTAAGCCACAAAACCATCAGATGACTGAAATGACTGACAGTAGCTGAGCTGTGTTTGCTTTTGTTTACCCACTTTTGTGTACAGTGTATTTACTTTATGGCTGAGCACATGTTTTATACAGACACATTAACACATTTTTATGCTTCCTGGCTCCAGAGTATCAGCTCATATAAACCAATATTTGCAAGTTTCACATTGCATGATTCTTAAAAACAGGATCAGTTTTTTCTCACTGGTTACTGTAAGACTAAAATAAAACAAGTTTGAACCTGTGTTTAAATTAATTAATTGTAGCTAAAAAGTCATCTACACACCCCACGGGCAGTTCCTCCTGACTACATGTCGAGGTGTCTGACACCGAAACCTCATAGTAGCATTGACATTTATGTCTGGCAGCTGTCGAACAACATCAAAAAAGTGTATTATTATTAGTATTATTATAAATGTACTTTACAACAAGTGCTTTAACTTAAACCATGAATGCCCCTTCCCTGTGCTATGACTCATGAATTAGCGCCCAACCAGCAATTGGCTCATCAGAATGTTGTTGTCATGGCACAGGATGTTTGTCGTCATGGTTATAACAGCCATCCACAAATATAGTTGATGCCTGTCTCTTGTGCACATTAAGAATACATTATACGTCAAGCCTCCATCAGCTGTCACGGAGCTCATGGACACAAGGTGAAATGGCTGCATGTCACTAAATGAGATTTCAACTGTGTCATGTCAACCTGTGTCTACATGTGAATATTCTAAAAGAGGGAGGGGTAGGGGGCAAGTCTATTACACACTCATCTTCATTTTTTGCTACACTTCTTTTTTCATAAATGATCACTTCTGACAAATATTCTTCTTCAGTGTTTGATTACTGCAGATCAACTGAAGACAGAACTAATAGACTATTAACCTCTTCGTAAAAAAACAAAATGATCAGATCCACTGAAACAGAACAACACTGACGCACTATTCCCCTCTCTGGACGCCAAACAGCTTATGAATGGAATGTGAGTATGTAGCATGGCTAAAACAGCTGATGTTAATCAGCTAAGTCAAGTGCAACTTCACTGCTCTGCCTGAACTAACACTGTGCATCACATGACATTAAAGATTAATGGCTCCTAAGAGTATAGGCGGCTTCATAAATTACTTTTATGTCCTACTCTCTAAGGCTGGACTATTTCTAGTCCTTAGTTAACATGTGTGATTCCTAGGAGAGATTTTGAGATGCATGATAAATACAGGATCAGAGATCCACACACTAGATAAAACAGAGTTCAGAACAGCATCCGGTACAAGCTAAAAGTTCACAGTTTTTAACAATTGCTAAAAACACTAATCTCTATTCTTTGAACCAAATTTAAATTCAGTTCTAAGTGGCCTAAACTAATTTTTTGAATCAAACACTGACCAAACCTAAAACACTGTTCAGGTACTTGCAAAACTCATCTGCTCTTTTTTCAAAACCTTAAACACATTTCCATTGAACTGAACACATTTCACATGGTGATACACTGCTAAATTGTAAACACTGACAGCAAAATGTGTTCACAACTCCAACACAGCGGTCATATTTTAAACAACTGAACACCAATGCTTCTAATGTGAGAAGACCAAGCTGTCCGTTCATGGCGTACAGAGTGTATTCATCTATTGACAGAAACTTATAGAGAGGCAGAGTTCATCTGAGAGAGACTGAGGAAGACCAAGAACAATCAAAACTGGTGAAAATCAATCAACTGCTGTATTGTAGATCATGTTCTTGTTCACGGGATGACAATGAGGGAAGTAGATCAAAACCCAGTTTGTGCAGGTTCTCGGTGGCCTGTATCATCAGCACATTCAGAGAAGAGAACAGGTAGTATAGTTTCATGTTGTATGTATGTATATTTTATATACTGTAGAGCAGGGGTCTCCAACACATCAATACTTTTCAAGTAGCTCGTCAAGGGGGGTCAACCATCATTCACTGTGCTTTCACTCTCGGTTAGCTTTCTGTTTTTGTAGTCTTGCTGCAGATTACGAGAAATCTTACAACAGGCAAAACACATGGATGATGAAGGGCAGCAGCACAGATATGCTGTAGTGTGTAGAGTGCATGACTGAATATATGGTACGAAATGTTTTCAGTCAGCAGCATCAGTCTTGTTTGTTGTACAGTGCTTGGTATGTATATAGTATGTGTGTACTGTCTCTGTATACCTCAAAGACGAGGAAAGTGTTTGGCATCTAAATTATCCCATAACCATGCTCTCAAACAAAGTTCCTGAATAAAACCCAGCACTCTGAAAAAAGGGTTTTTACAGATGTGTTTTGGAAATCTTACGGTCGTGTGTAACGGATGGGAACAGTGTGCGATCAATGATATATATATGTATAACACTCCTCACAATACTATTTTTACTGGCTGTATATGTTTGTATTTTCATTTCCCCCCTTGTAGAATTGAAAGACGACCAAATGAGGGTGGAAGGAGTGCTATTTTCTCAACAAGAAGCACTCATTGTTGACATGGTTCATCAAAATAATCCCATCCAAGACATCAACTTTGATCTCTATGGTGAATATAATTTTTACTTGCTGTGTATATGATCTGAACACAGTGTTTGCTTTTGCACACAGGATAAACAGATTTTAAGGTGATAGTGTGACTTTGATGGGAAAGTCTAAGGTTTTGTGAATGTGAGATTTCAAGTAATGTGTTTTAGCAGTTGTAAAAAAACTGTAATGCAGGCACTGGGTAAAGACTTGAAAGCCCAACATGCTTCAAGACTCTGACAAAGAGTGGGTGTCGGACTGGCTGGTTTATATGCTGAGATTGATTACAAGAGAGGAGCAGCAGGTGAGAGAGTGGGGGGAGTGGGGTGGGCCTGGTAGAATTTGAATGAAAAACAGAACAAAAGAAATGCAAGGGGCTGAGTGAGTGACCAGGCATGCTGAAATGAGGAGACTGTGGATAAATATGAGTGGACTGGGGCAAATAGAGGTACAAAAGTGTCTTTCCAACAATAGGTGGCAACACAAACGGAACTGATGTAAATCGAAGAAAAGGACACCAAATATCAAACATGGACGAAGAACCAACAACGTCAACTGAGATTGAGCCTGTGCCCTGCAGCTCTGATTCTGAGAGACACCAATAAAACAATAGAAATAGAAAGAGACAATAGAAATTGTTTGTGATTATTACAATTGAACAGCCCAGACATTGAGACAACCGATTGTGTACTCTTACTTAAAAAAATACTTTAAAGTAAATTTAAAAGTATGTACTTAGGACTTTTATTTAAGTAAGATGTTGATGTAGTAATTATACTTTTACTTAAGTATATATTTTGCAGGGTAGTACAACCACTGGTTGTACTAAACTTAAGTACTTCCTCCACCACTGGTTGTAAGTGAGTGAATGTACAGTACAGGCAAAAAGTTTGGACACACCTTTTCGTTCAATGTGTTTTCTTTATTTTCATGACCATTTACATTGGTAGATTCTCACTGAAGGCATCAAAACTATGAATGAAC
>JAUYWH010000025.1:22190634-22201402 GCA_034779795.1 Ctenopoma multispine
GCCCCTTTGCCTTCACTCTGCGGTCCAGCTCACCCCAAAACACATTGAATGAGAAGGTGTGTCCAAACATTTGGCCTTTACTGTATGTTAGTTTTCGGTCGCAAAGCGTAGTTTTGCCGTGAGTAGCAACAGTGCGGGCTATATGTTCATTTGTTTCAGCAAGCATGCTAGTTACAAATAAAATATTAGTCACATATCTCCTCCAGTGAGGTTAATTTAGAATCTGGCTTTGACTTATTAGATGTTGAATGTGTTTTTAAATTGTTTTCTACTCCATATATGTCTAAGTGATACTGGATAGTATCTTTGTGTTAGCGCATTTATGACCGAAATATGTTTGGAAAGTTAAGTAAAAGGATATAAAAACTGAATACACAGAAATAAAGAGTTAGTTTTAGATTTAATACCTCAATGTATTTGCATTTGTATTTGAACATGTTTAATGTGTACTACTGAAACACAGTAAATTTACAGTAATTTTACTGGACATGGACAAAGGTATTGTAAGGTATGTATTTCAGGATACATATAGCTGGTTACAGGTGCTGCACTTCTGTAACATCTGCTCTCACTTAGGACTCTGAAGTGTGTGTGTGTGTGTGTGTGTGTGTGTGAATTATCACTAAAAGTGATGGTTGTGACAGATGTATTTCTAAAAAAAATCACCACCCCCCAAACACAAAGTGTGTGTTTGAGTGCTCCTGGATAACATGCTGCATTGTGACAGTACAGATTACATTTTACTATAGTTCTACTTTCTGCTAATATCCAAAGGTGGGAGTTACGGTAGGTGACTGAATAATGATGTGATCTGTAGAGAGACAACATTTAACTAAGCCAACACCAACGACTAATTTTGTGACACACAGCACACACACAAAAAATCAATCAAATCTTTTTTTACATTAAGTCCCACAAGGGGAAGCTTAAATGGAATATAAATCCACAATATTAGATCCACAACTGTTAGATCCACAATGAATGTGCTTAGAACATGAGTGATGATGGAGCACAACTGATGAGCTTCTCCTAATGGACATGGGAGAGGGTTTTAAGTGATACTCAGAAGGCTGCTATAAAAATAAAACATTGCTAACACCTCCTATAAAGTAGCTTTAAACACATGAACGATTTTAAGCAAAGTGTTCTGCGGTTAATCTTTTAATGTGTATTAGTTTTCAGATGATGCATTTCCATTTCATTATCAAATTAAATGATCAGTTCTCGCTTCACTGGTCTTTTAGCAGTCAGAATCAATCAGATGAATTTAAGTACCTTTGCTCAAAGTATTTAAAAATCTGGATTGGTTTTATTTGGTGTCGAAACTTTATTTTTTTTATATTTTGTAGTGTATAAGTGTAGGTGATACAAACATATAATGATGTTGCAACAACCTTCATGTTATCATCTGAAGTTGTAATTAATGTTGTTTTATTATAATTCAGAGAAGTATCAATAAGCTACTCTTTTACATGTTTGGGCTTGAGGAATTTTTTCTTTAACAGCAACAGGTTGACTTTTCCTCTAAAAAGACATTCATATTCATATTCAAATTATCAGCATTCTAATCATGAGAATCACATACATCTCTACACCTTTACCTCTAGTGGCCGTTTACTAACAAGCCAGCTCTAAGAGGTGATGCTTTAAAATGAATGGAGAGCCAAATCTTCTGCCGCGCCAGCTCTGCTAAGAATCCATGCAGGCAGGTGCTGGACTTTATTTTGATGGGCACACTATGCGGCCAATCACAAAAACAGACTAGGATTATTATAATCCTTTTGGTATTTATTTTACAATTCAGTATAATAATCCAATAATGTTTTGGCACTTCTTCATGTATTGTCTTGGTAGTATAATTTCTAGGGATCACGTGCTTGCTCAAATCCTGCATTTTGGGTGACATCTTTGCTATAGCTCTTGTTCAGTGTTCAAATGATAGAAAAAGCAATTATCAAAGCTGCCTGTACAGTTTTTTATAGCACAACCTCAGTGTTGTACTGCAGCTTTAATACACATCTTAGTACAATCAAGTTGCCAGGAAATATACTTTAACACATTTCCTACTTTTCTGGATGAATTAGTCAGAGCTTCTATTAGTGTCAGCAGGGTGGCTGCTGATTATAGCCTCTTCCTGCCACTGTGTCCTTGGGCAAGGCTTTTGACCCTAATTACTGAGATACACTGCCGTGACTTTTCTTGCAGCTGTCAAGCTGTGATTCCACTCTCTACTCTCCCTGTTTTAGAAGAGAGAGAGGAGAAGAATAAAAGTATCTCTGAATGCCATATTTGTCATACAAGAATGTAGATGAGCAAAAAGCAGTGGGACAGAGCCAAAAAACTGTAATGACATGAGAAGCAGAGAAATGGAGGGAAGACAACAAAGAAGATGATAGAGAGGAAAAAAAATGAGATGAAGATAAAAGTAGAGAGAAGATAGAAGAAGAGGACAACAGAGAAAAAGGGAATATGGAATATGTATGTACAAAAATGATTGAGAAAAAATATAAAGAGATGGGAGTAAAAAAAAAATAGAATTGAGTGAAATAACAATGAAATGAATGAGAAGGAAATTAAGTACAAAATGAAAATAGTATGATGAGTAAGATGAGTATAATGAATGAGAAAGTAATGGGAAGATGTGGATGAAAAGAAAATGAAAAGAAATGAGAAGTGAAAATGATGAATAAACTGAAGATGAGAAAGAAATGACTGAGTTGAGAATACCATGGGATGAGAAAGAAACAAAGAAACTGAAATGCTACAAATAAACAGTGTGGTGAGAACATGAGAGAATGATACGTCAATATGTAAAAGACATAATAAAAGAGGGGAATGATTAAAAATAAAATAAATAAAGGAGAAAAGGTGTAAATGAAAAAAGAACATGAAATAAAAAATAAATAATTCTTTAAATGATAAAGATGGAAATGAAAAAAGTGGACAAGTGAAAATAAAATTAGATAAGAATGGTTATTATGTGTGAATGAACTTAGATAAAAGAGAAGGAAGAGTGGAAAGAAAAGAAGGGGAAAACAGAAAAACATGCAGATAAGAAAAGAAGGAAGAGCAAAGCAGTGATAGAAAAGGCAGATCTAGTGGCGAGCAGAGCAAACTCCGCTGTAGAGTAGACTAATAAAAATGATTATAGGATTAAGCTGTAGCTGCAAGCTGAGGCTGGATCAATATCTAACCACTGAGACCCCTTGTTCCCCTGCTAGCTACAACATATTACTCGATATAACTGCACAATAGCCCTGATAATAACTGTGCTAGTGCAGGCATATGTCTGGAAAGTCGCTGGCTTTTTGTTTAGCAATAACTAACATATTCTTTTTAAAGTACTATTGTTATTGTCCCTCTCCGGCAGTCTTCAGATTCTTTAGTAATGACATTTTATCTGTACGTACTTGAAATCGATGTTGTCTGGTCTCCAGCTATTCAGACTGAAAGGATTTTTTTCTACTTTGTTATTTTGTCTGGCATTGGCTTGTGTCTGCTTTGTGTGGTGATGCATCTGAGTTTGTTTGCATTTAACAATTTGTGAATCAAGCACTTCCTACTCCAGTTCCCATCTCCACCTCCAGTGCTCCAAAACATCACTGAACTAGGTCATCATTGTCATCATTTTAACAAGAAAAAATTATATTTTTTTCTTGTTAAAATTGAGTTATGATATAGGACATTGGGATTTAGGAAAGAAAATACAGAACTTATAAAGAGGCAGATCAATACTCAAAGAAAGAGACAGACAGTGAGAGGGCAAGGGAGACAAGATGATGTTGGTCTTGGTATAAAGGCTGACAGAACATGCTTCGTTTTAGCTTCATTTTTCTAGTTAAATGAGGAGAATTTAGGCTTAAATTCTGTAGGGAAGAGTATACAGTATACAGAGGATGATGTGTAGCAATTGACATTCTTGTGCCCACTAAATGCCCCAATGTTTACTACACTAAAATGAAAATGCTGAATGAACCAACAGTATGTAAGTAGACAGTCTGCTGTAGGTAGCACAAAAGATAAAAAATCATGGGATCACTGTTAAAGCCCTGGGAACCATGAATAGGCTTTAATGATTAGGGGATCTGAATCAGAAAAAATGGTCATGTGATAATCTAAGAGGCAGCAGCTCACCTCTCTCCTTTCCAGATTAGGATATAATTTTGAAGGGATAAAACAGCAAATTTTAGGCTTTTAAAAAATGTATCTCACAATGTTTATTTAGTGGCTAAACCCAGTTGTCTTTCTGACTAATCTATCCAAATCACTGTTAAGACAGTTGTTGTCCAGCAGTTTTTACTGTTTAGGTCAAAAATAAGTATTACGCCAACCATTGGAAATTAGTGTTACAGAAAAGTGATGGAATTTCTAGAGACATCTGCTTCCGTACGTTTGAATGCACTTAAAACATTCCTTTTTGGTCGTATCAGACCACTTAGACCACAAGAAAGATGTGAGCCCTGTACTTTGCTACATTCTAGTACCTTTAATATCTTTAAAGCTCATTTCTGTACTCCTAGCAATCTATCTTTATGTCTTGACACATACATGTATACAAGCCTGAAATGCAGGAAATTTGCTGAAAATTAAACACAAAGATTAGCTAAACTCACTAAAATGCACATCAAGTTTAGTTATTAATGAAGCTCACATCACACAGACCAGGAATTTAATAGAGATTTAACAGTTATTTTATTTTATTTTATTAAACCCATAACTCTATGTAAATTAAGAACTATGATCGCTGATTGGCTGCATCACTTGCCAGTACCTGAAACTTCTTAAAAGCACAATAATGTACCCCTGAGTCTCAGCAATAACTTTTTTTTATTAAACAAAGTTCCACAGTTAGCACCGTACATGGTACTTTTCTATGTTTTAGAAATGATACATCCATTTCTCTGTATGTAAACTGTAAAAATCAGCCATATAAACTTAAACCTGGACATCTAAATGTTATATATCTATATACAGTGCTATATATTACTATCTTTAAGACAATGAAGCAAAAATATAATTAAATGATAATCCATTTTGATAATATAAACCACTTATAGGCTTTGGAATTACAACAACAGTAACAGAAATTACAATGTTAAACATGTCCTGTCCTTTCTAACTTGAGCTAAACAAGTCATAAACTCTAAAGTCACTCTGTCATAACACAAATGAGTGAGCTACAAGCAGTCAGGATCTTTAAAGTGCAGTGAGTGAGAATCCAAAAAAAGAAAAGAAAACAAAAGAAGTTTTATAACCCATAAATCTGCAGCTGTTGAAGAAATGTTAAACTACTAGCACACCCGTTTACCTACTGATGACATATTTTGATTCTTTTATGCTTTGTGCAAGTATAAACATTCAGTATTTCCCCTATAAGGTCATATGACAGTCTTTGTGCACCTGTTACAAGTAATGGTAGATAATTAGAAGAATTCTTTGACTTTTTTGGCCATTTTAGGTGGAGAGCTGCCATCTGTGAGCTGTTGTTGTCAAGTTCTCCAAGGCTGCCAGCACAATTATTTCAACTTCACACACACACAACTTCTCACACAACCCTATAAGGCAAATGCACTGGTGTGAAACACACACACACAGTATATGTGTATAGTAGAATCTATTACACTCCAAGACTTTTCCATTAATATTGGACTATAAATCTGTGTGTGTGTCCTGTACTGAAATATGAGAATGCCTGAGCAAGATGATTTATGGCAACAAACACACACATCACACACAGTGTATAAAGAAGAACCCAGCTGGATCCACTCAGCAGAAACTGATAAGCAGCTATAAGAAGAGAAATGAAACAAGTCTATTTCAGACTGAGAAGGAAGCTACTGTAATCCATCAGGTCAGGCATCAAAGAGACTAAGATGAAAAGACAGCAAGAGAGATATCATAGAGTCAAACTTTTAAAACACGCTTTTATAAACTTCAAAATTGGGTGAGGATGCAGCAGGCAGCTCTCCTAGCTTTACATAACTTCACACATAAATCTCATAACATTATCTGCCCATAATGTTTGGAGCCCCATGCATGGTCATGCATTATTTTGCAATTGAAGCCTTGATACCCATGTCAGATATTCGCTGCTCTGATTGTATATGACCATGACCTGCTTTACTGCCATATCAAACCACATATATAGAGAAATATTTAAAATATTACTGTTTTGTTTTTCATTCACAACTAGAACATTTCTGAAAGTTTCTGGTTTGAATACAGTGTGATAGTTAGGCACAAAGGTATTTCTTTCTCTCTCATTTTCAGGTGATGTAATGTACTTCACTATTCAACAATCTGCAGCGCTGATAAAACCACTAACCCCACAATGAACAAAAGATTACATGCATTTGTTGTGTAAAGTAACAGCTGAGGTTAGGCTTCAACATTTGCAGCAAGAGGAGTCAAACAAACCACTGATCGCTTTTGCCGGTGCATCATCATAATTTATAAAATGATCACACAAACTTTGAATGACAGAGTGGGATGAATGACCACAATTACATGAACCTTCTTTTCATCAAACTGCTCATTTTACAGTGGCCCAGTAGCCTAGGTGTGAACCTGCGTGGAGAGCTTGAACACTTGATTGAGTGTTTAATGTTGCGTATCAATCAGAAATTACAGTTAAAACAATATGATATTGATAATGCTTGCTAAGGTAGAGTAATACTTGCACATGCACAAGTGTGGTGAGTATGCATGCATATGTGTATGTACAGTTCAGTACATGGATAGTTTGACGTGTTTCTGTGGTTCTACATCAAAGAATAATTAGAGGCATTTGCTAAGTTTCTAAACTTTTAATGGACAAATACTATAAGTAAAATTTTATCAAAGAGTAAAAATTTAGAGTGTTGACCCTTCCTCATGAAGGCTGCAAATCACTCTTATTAGTCCTTATCAGTGCTCGAAGTTGATCACAACTTGCAGGCTTCTGCCTGGAATTTGTGTCACTGCCAAAACATTTGGTCATGACTGTATGCTAAAGTATCTGCACTTAAAGTGACTGGCAAGATGAATGGGTGTGTGTGTGTGTGTGTGTTTGTACTTACTGTTATGCTCTTTTTCCTCCTCCACATTTCCCATGACCATGGCTGGGACACCAAAGGCTGAAGCCAACACCCATACGCAAATATTAACCACCTGAATACATGACAACATGATGGTGGATTCCATTCTTTGATTTTAATAACATATACAGATAGTAATTAAAGAGCAAATACTATGTAGTGCTCTGCTAATTGCATTTAGTATTGCACAATCCGCATAACTCGACTGACTAGCAGTTAATAAAATGACCAAAATTGATGACCAGACATCATATTTTAAATTTCACACTTTTTCTTAATCAAAGCTAGGTGCCTACAATAACCACAGTGAGATGAGTCTAAACTCACTCCTTTCTTACTCTACTACATGGTGACTCATGTGACCTCAGCCATCAGTATCTTACTAAAACATTAAAACACTGGCAGAATATAATAGTATGTGCACCTCTTTGCACAGAAGAACTTTTCACTTTCACTAATTTTACATTACAGATGTAGAGTTCTGAGATATCCCATCATTACTGGACTAGCAGTACTTTAATAAGTTTTTTTTTCAGCTTTTTCACATGGCAAAAATACACAAAGTCAGATTAAAGGATTTTTGACCTGACTCTCCTCATGACAACAATCTCTGAAGTGAGTTCAAGCGACTGTTGACATCTGATCTAATGCCAGCTTCTGTTTAAGGGAGACTAAAGGAGGTGTGAAGGTTTAGAAAAGGTGACTATCTCACTTGGAAATGAAAAGCTTTTACCTTGGCTTTGTGAGGAGTCCTCATATCCAGTGCTTTGACAGGGTGGCAGACAGCCACATATCTGTCCATACTCATCACTGTCAGGGTGAAGGTGCTGGTGAACATGTTGTAGTAGTCGATGGACACTACCGCCTTGCACAGAGCATTCCCAAATGGCCAAAAGCCTAAAAACACATCGGTACCCTGGAATAATCCAGAAAGCAAAAAATAAACGTAGACAAAGACCAGGAATAAGTAGGGAACATATGTACATACGTATGTAATGGTACCATTGCAGAAATCAACAACCTCAGTCCAGTCCAGTGATGTAAAAAAATATCTGTGTGTGTAGGTTGATGAATTCTTACCTGGAAAGGCAAAGTAGCCAGGTACAAAGAGTCTGCCAGAGCCAGGTTAAAGATGTAGATGTTGGTTGCTGTTTTCATCTTAGTGTATCTGAGGAGAGAGGAAACCCAGAGAGACACATGTTCAACTATCTGCAACTATCTGCAGTCTGCATATTATTATCTTTATTATATTATTATCTGCATTATAATAATGCACATGAGTGTCTTCGTAAGGGGATGCTGCTAGAATCGCTGCTTGAAATGTGATTTGGTTGATGCTTTTATCCAAGGCACGGTACAATAGCAGGTATGAGGACTGGTGGTAACACAACTGGGAATCCCTAAACATGGTTTATCTACAGATGTGAAATAAAAAAGCAAGTGACAAGTGATGCTTCATTTTTGATAATTAGTGCAGACTAATCTACTCACATGACTGTAAGTGGTTACTTTTAGTAATAACATGTTTTGTAATATTTGAGGGGGAGCATGGAACACTATTGAGATCCTCTTTTTCTTCTTATTATTTTGCCCTTTTTTGTTTCGCTAACTCGTCCTTGACGCTTTGTCGTAGAAACTTTTTTCAAACGTGTGTCTTGCACGTTTTTTGGAATTTGACCAACCAGTTTTGCCTCAGAGAGGATTTTGTAGAGGTATTCCTTCCTCTATTTTCCCTGTTTGTAGACACATACAGTACATTTAACGGCTTTTTAGCAGACCATTACTATGGCAACGTTTCTCACTCACTGTCTGTGTCTATCTCTGAATTGAATATCTCTGTTATAAGAACACATCAATGATTTATCTGCGCGTGTCTTTGTGTGTGTGTGATCTTTTGCACAATGTCTTTGTCTTATAATCCATTATGTTAGTATTGACCTTTTACCATAACCCTAATCTTCTCTACTGACTTCAAGTGTACACTGTTTATACTCCTTGTAACAGACACACTAGCCTACACACACACAGACACAAACACAACTCAATCACTCCATGTTCCTAACCGTGATTCAGCATTTCTATTTACTGTAATTATTCATGGACCTTTACCTGCCATCTAACTGATGATCATTTTACACACTCCACCCTGAGAGTCAACCTTCACAATAAGAGTCTGATTTTCACAATAAGAGCCTTGTTTGTGAAAAATCAATTAACCAGGTTGAAAGTAAGTTGGATATTGTTAATTGATGATAATTTCTCTTTCTCTCTCTCTTTCTCTCTCTCTCACACACACACACACACACACACACCCACGAATATGATCAGCCAGTATGATCACAAGATATGATCAATGTTGGGTTGACATTTTGGAAATTTTATGTTCCCCCTCTGCAGGGCTTCTGTGGCTTTTATCTTGATCTAGTTACAGGCTCACATCAGCAACTTGATGTGACCTTGTGGTTTGCTTTGCTACTTTGTGTGGTCGTCCTGTGTCTGCAGGTTCTCTCAAACTGAAGAGGTTAGTGTAGTTCTGACGGTCCAGTGAATTTGGCTTGCCCTGAGGCTTCCTCTCATTTTTATTTTATCTTGATAGCCTGGTACATTTTTTTTCTTACTGTTTACTTTGATGTTTTTCAGCCACAATAAAAAAGTGTTTACTTTCTGGCTTCAGACTGTTATGTTATTGACCTTTTAGTTAACTAAGGTAAAACTGTGAAAAATGTCACTATTCATCCTCTGAAGACCATAAATAGCCAAAGAAACATAATCAAGGTTATCAAAGGAGTAATCAGACATTTCATATATGTGTGTGTGCACTGCATAGTTTCACCTCTTTGCTTGATAACAAAAGTCTTTTCTGCTTCATCTACCTCAACTTTCTAAAAACGCATTGCAGTCATATGTTTCCGTCTCCTTCTCCTCTCCGTTTCTTTAGTTTGGCCTCTGGCTCTTTTGTACTCTTCCTTTTTTCCTCAACAGATGCCTTCTTTCTTTCTCTGTATCTCCTTATTTTTTCCCATGTTCTGTCCCCTTTTTTTCCCCTTAACCCCATCCCAAAATTCAGATATCATTTACCATGCTCAACACCTCCCTCTTTTTTGGGTCTCTCGCTCATCTATTCCTTTGCATCTCAACATCTGTGTCTTTCAGTCTCTTATCTTTTCATGTCTCTCATTACCTTCCTTTCCAACTTCTAGTTCTCTGTATCTTCCCTCCTCTTCACTGGTTATCTGTCTCCACGCCCTCAGCTTTTTCTGACTTCTCTCATCCTTCCTGACTTTTAAAAAGCTGAATTTTTTATTTGATTTTACAGACTTTCGTAACACTTTATTCTGAGATTTAAATGACACACAAAAGAGAAAAATGCACATGCAAAAATGTCTGTTGTTTAATGTTTATTTGTGATTTGTGAAATACTAGCATGTTTAATAAAAGTAGTTCAAAGCCCAGTACTTGTACATTTTTAAAGGTTTGCACTGCTTTCAAAAAATTTCAATTCAACTTTCAATTCAATTCGACTTTATTTATATAGCCCCAATTTACAACACAGGTCATCTCAGGGCACTTCACACTGTAAGGTTTAAGACCTTTACACATTATATAAATATATAGAGAATAATGTAGAAAACCCAACAGTCCCACTTGAGCAAGCACATAAGGCAACAGTGGAGAGGAAAAACTCCCTTTAA
>JAUYWH010000025.1:22204131-22216460 GCA_034779795.1 Ctenopoma multispine
GAGATGTAAAATTTGAGGGGGTAGGCCCAAATAAGTGTAAACTTCTGCCTACTCCTTTTCAAACACAATAATTAAATTATAATATGTAATTATGATGAATGCAAATGTTAGAAATAAAAACTCACTGAATTAAACTAAACTAAATGCAAAACTATGAACATGACAAGACGTTTTTTACAGAAACTCACTGTAAAATAACATTTGGTATAGTAATTTAACTCTCAGAAACATATAAAAAAAACAACACAACCATGTTAAAAGAAAGTAGATGCTCATAATGAAAATTACACATTTTTACTTTAATGTTACAGGAGGTCTATTTAAAAAACCTGATTTACTGTATTTTCACAGTATATGCTTGCAAAACAAAAAAGATGGCAAATATCTGTAAATTTTCATGGCAAATGTCTGTAAAAAAAGTACAGTGTATATTACAAGTGCAAATGTTTCTGGTTTATTTTCGAAGAGGATAACCTTTAGGCAAGAGCAACTGGAAGGAGCAGCATTCTTTTTAAGTCACCCAATTTTGTGAAGAGTTTTCTCTTTGTAAAACTATTTCTGCAGCTTATCAAGGAGACGCTCAGGTGTTGATACAAAACAATGACATTTAATTTAACAAAATGCTGAAAATTATCCAGGATTCACTAGCAAATTTCACACAAGATCATAGCTTTTCTCTGGATTAAGCCATAAACCCACTATACTACACTGATATTTCCTCCCCTTAGTGCATATCACTTATATTCCTAGAATGCAGCTGATCTTCTAGACTCGGATTCACTGTCTGGCTGCACTTCTCCCACAATCTCCAAAATAAGCATGAAATATTTAGCCGTTCATTTAAGAGGGTTTGCTGGAGTATGCCTTTCACACTCAGTTTTCTTCATCCTGCTAATTCCTTAACTCTGTCTCTCTCTTTAATTCTCCTTTGACTACTTCTGTTGTTGTAAATGTCCTCATGAACACACTAAAGCCAATATTATCCCCGGAACAATAAATGCAACAGGCTTAGCTGAAGTCATTTAAATTAAATTGAAACAATTGTGCAGATTGATAAGTAATAATAGGTAATATAAATGCATTACTAGAAAATACCTGGAGTTGAACAACAACTGTCAAAAACTCCACACATATTCTGTTTTTATATTTTTGTGAGCATGATATCGCAGTAACGTCTTGTGGGAATTTCTTCCACATAATGCACTGATTAGATTTTGGTGGTCAAGGGTCAAGGTGGAAGACACCTGGAAGAAATCTTTACATCTGGCACAAATGTCTACTCACACAAAATATTCATGAATTAACGGATTAGAATGCAAGTCTAAACAGACATGCATGTAAAAGTGCAACTTAGCAAAAGCATACAACTGTGAGGTGTTAACTGAAGCCTGATCTCAACTTTATCATTGTGCTTGTGACACTTCAGCATTTTTGATGATCTTCATATAATAGTTACTTGGTAAAAAAATAAAGGTGAGATGAATTAAAGGTAAGAGAATTGGTCTTTAGTCTGAACCAACACAGTTGCTTTGTTTAACTCCATTTAGTTTTCAGTCAAATTTTGTATAAATACATAAAGTTCACGGACCATATGCCGTAGTAACATTGACTTTAGTTTATTTGTTAGATTTAGTGAGACTGTCAATTTAGTTGATGGTAAAGGTTATCAAGAACACACACAAGAAACTGTTGAATATGAGCATTAGTGCGGATTTCATTTAGCTATCTTTCAGAGCAGAAGCTACTGCCAGTGACTGTACATTCATTTCCACATTTTTACTAGTTTCCCGCACTTTTATTAAACTCTTAAATTCCACTAACAGGGGAGACCGAAATTGTTCTTCTGTGGTACCACCTGCAACAGATAACATCCAGCAAAACGGACTTGAAGAGGGAAATGGACATGACGTTTCTCATGTGGCTGATGTGATTCTTATTATACAACTCTAGTGTACCATCAAAACCTCATCTATTAACAAAGAAAAGTTCTTCAACACTGAGCAGTTTTTCTACTTACATCACAGATTTATTTTATTGTCTTCACCTTTTGCTTATATTTGCATGATGTGACCATGATCTTGTAATTAAGAAATTTAATAAATGTATTTCTATTCTTAAGATTTCTGTTAACACCTTCACAACCCATATTAAAATATTCTACATTCAGTGGTCCATGGTGTATAATCAAGGTCTGTAAGGTCAATATTCATCCAGTGATTCTATCCTATTTCACAGGAGAGAGATTAAACTCACACATCTACAAGAAAAAGGATTACAAGTTTAGCATCAAAAACAAAATTATTGTCAAAATTAGTCAGTGTTCTCTTAAAACATAAATTCAGTTTGAGTATATGCCTACATACACAAAACAAACACTAACTAAATTTACTGCCTCTGGATTGTCCGCCTCCGCCAGTCCATCACCTTGCAATTCACATGCATAATTGTTCAGACTTATATTCTAACCAGTTCATCCATGTATCCAAGTGGACATTTTTGCCTTGGCTGGAAAAAATGTTTAGTGGACTGATGAAAGGCTGAATTGCTTGGGGGGAAAACATGGGACAGGACCATGATCCTAAATATCAAAGTGAAAACAGAATGCCCTCAAACAGAGGCTTTGTAGTGGAGTGCAGACTTTATGGTCCAAAATTCCTCCTGGATGCTGTGTGGATCTGATTAAATCCTGTTGAAAGCTCTTGTCTGAGGTGTTTAAATCAATTTACATCTGGAGGTTAATGTACTTTTTTCCACCAGCAGTCCTTAAAAATACTCAAAAGATTTGATTTGTCTTAGTTTTATTATCTTAACCTAAATTAAGATCAGATAACATTTTATGACAAAAGTGGAATGTGACTTAATACTGAGACTCCATCACAAACAAATTTTTTCTAATACGCTCTGCTCCTTCCTTTTTTAATGTCTTTCAGCAGGAATCTCTGATACACTTCTCATTCGTCTTCTCTTCATTATCAGAGGGAGGAGGAAGGACGATGAAAGGAGTCTATCTGATGAGTCTTTCATCCACCAAGCTGTTTGGTCTAAAATATTAATTATCACTTTGAATTATTCACACACTGCCGGTCTACACTGTGTCGGCTTGAATGAGCTGTCATACACTGGCACATGTGTGTGAGTGCACATATTCTTGACTTGCTGTTGCATGTTCTACAGGCACCTGTTTTGAGTAACAATAAGTAATTAACTATGACATTATGAAATAAGTCCTTCATGTGTCTTTAACATAGTAGCTATATTCTAGTTCTTGAAATATCATTTATTTCCCAATAAACTCACTGCTTATTCAAGTAGCTTTATCAGTCTCTAGTGGTTTTTATTGAATGGTTTGTTTAAAATCGGTTCAGTTTGTTTGTGTATATCATATTTGTGCATAAGAATTATCACAGTTGAGTTGCAGACTAAATATGCACAATATTTAGTCTACTTAAAAGTAGGCTACTAAAAATCTACCAACATTTAAGCCAATGTGACCTGGATGTCCTAAAAGTGCTTGGAAACGTTTATGTGAAAGTTTCATAAATGAGCAAACATCTGCTGATGAATACTGTATCATTACGACCACCTGACACAAAGCGTAAATGACTGTAAAACTACTGAGAGGAGAGTGATGAATGAGCTGCATTGCAAGGCAGTGATAGATTATGTCTTAGGCCATCTCCTCTGTTGAGAGAGGATTGTTCTACCTTGATATGTATGGCTGGCTTCATTCTCTCTCGAACCACCCTTTCAGCGTTTGGCATGAAATAGTAGGATAACCCATATATGGAGCAGAATTACACTGGCATGGTTAAAAGAAACTAACTTGTAATGTTTGAAAGAAATGGGAAAAACTGTGATTAAACTAACCCTAACCCTAACCCTCCTCCCAGGAAAAGTGGCGGTAAGAAATCACAGAAAGTACCCAAAACAATATGTTTCTATGCAAGTGACAAGCCATCTAGAAACAGTAATAACTATGATTCCTCCACTCTCCCACTCCTGTGTAGAGTCACACTCACAGCTGCAGCTCTGAATTAAGGAAGATGGTATAAATTCACAGACAAAGATCTATTTTCTCTAACAAGGCTACAGTTTTAAACATAAAAAAATGTATTTTTTTATAGCTAAACTGCAGTCTTGGCTTGGCCCAGGACAACATGATCCTTCTCGACTCCTTTTCTCTAAACAGTAAATATGCTATGTTGTATATTGAAGTATTTTTGAGGATACAAAATCACTAGTCTGTATTGTAATCACTTACAATACAGAACTGAGATCCTTCCCCAAGCCATTTTATACTTTAAATTACATGACCATAATGACACACTCATAGATACTTGTGTGGACCAACAAGCCATAGGTGCTCTCAACAACCCTTGTGCCTGGGACCACCAAGTAATCAGAACTACAAAAGATTCTGATGGTTTAAAGTACATCATACCATTTACTGTAAGTATTTATCATATCATTGGTTGAAAACCTGCACATTTAAGGGCAGTGGACAAAGCACCAAGTATTGTCACACCAGCCAACGGAGCATTATTGAAGAACAGAACCCTTTGATTCTGCAGATTCTGCTGGATAAAAAACATTTTAGCAGTAAGTCCCTTTCTTTCTCTTTTATGTTTTTATATCTCATACACTCCCATCTTTTGTGCTTTAATAACACAGTTTCATAAAGACTTATTTATCCATGTCCTGCCACAGTATAAGCCCTTTCATATCAATGGATGTCTTCAGAGAGAAGAGCTTTTGAATGAAAACCTTTCTCAGTGACAGTCAAACAATTCACACACACCAGCTGCTGTGGAGGCACCGGCACAGTGTTATTATCACAGCCCTACTCTGGTGACATCATCAGCTCTATTCTTCAAGGTCTTTCAGCATCTTTGAAAGCAATCCAATTAATTTATGATTGTCTCTTCTTAGCTGAAAGGGAATTCAAGCATGTACTGCCAGGGATTATGGGAACATGTATGCTGATGCTGACTGGCTGATTAGTGTTGGCATCAATTGTAACAATTACAATGCTTATTTCCATTCTCATCTGGATCATTCAATCCTCTTCATACTTAGAATCTAGAATCATCTTTATTGTCATTGATTACATTTTTGTATGTTACAACGAAATTTGTCTTCTGCATTTGACCTATCCCCCCTTGGGGGGAGCAGTGAGCAGCCACAAGGGGCCTCGGAGAGCTAGCAATGAGTGTCTCGATCAGGGACACATTTGGTATGGGGGATGGGCTGGAATTTGATCCTGCCACCTTTTGCATCGCAGTCTGACGCTTAACCCATTGAGCCACCAGGCCACCTTGTGTACATATCTCTCTACATTTTGTAGAGAGATATGTACCCAAGAACTTTTCTTGCTTATGTATATAGGGTTATTTTGTGTATGTAATTAACTTACTTGTTCTTCTCTTATATTCCTTCTGTTATAACAAATAAGGAATTCAATAGTGACAGGGCTTGCTTTATCTAAACCCAATACACATGGACTTTTGTGCCAACACCCCCCTTTTTTATCAAAAGTTTTGAGTAGTAGTAGAAATGGTGCAACCGGCTATAATATCAATAGAAACACTAAACAATAATTTGCAGTGGGTTGTGGTGGAGACAAAGATGTTCATGCAAGATAACAAAAAGTACAAAAATACATAATTGTGTGAATCCATTTCAGGGTCATATGTAGGCAAACAGTAAAAAGAAAAATATCATAGGCAAATCCTGGCCTTTAGTTGCCAACATGGATCAAGTTCAGAAACACTTCCCATAATTCAATTCAAAGCATCTTCATTACACTGCTTATTCCATGACATCGGTTTTGTAAGATTGAGTCCTTTTTTTGAGTAATTTTCCAAGATGTGTAAAGCTCATTTGGAGTAACTGAAAACATTATGCAGCTGCTGAACTTATCATGACGAGTAAACTGACCTTGGAGCTTGAGAGCCACTTTGAAGAAGGTGCTGTGTATAACAAAGACATTTCAACAACTAGTAGCTGAGTTTAAATCACATTAGGTTTGAATATTTTCAATCCCAAATGGGAAATTTTTTAATACATGAAAACTTTTCAACTGTGACTTTTTTAAAGTTTTTATAACAGAAATCTTGATGAGTAATCACCACAGCTGTTGTAGAATAACAAAGAAGAAGAAGAAATACCGTAGTCTGGTGCAGTGTTCTAACTGATTCTGTATTCTTGAACTTCCATCAAGGGGTGGCTGTGGGTCAGGAGGTAGAGCAGTCGTCTGCCAATCGTGTGATCAGTGGTTCGATTCCCGGTTCCTCCTGTCATATGTCAAGTGTCCTTGGGCAAGCTACAGAACCCCAAATTGCCCCCGGTGTGTCAGGTCAAGCTGCATAGCAGCTCTGCCATTGGTGTGTGCTTGTGTGTATGAATGGGTGAATGAGAAGCAGTGTAAAGTGCTTTGAGTACCAGTCTAGGTAGAAAAGCGCTATATAAGTGCAGACCATTTTCATCAATAACAATTACGATAATGATTGCATCAAACTCAATGATAATGCGTCATTTCCCCAATTACCTTTGAAAACATAGCTAAGGATGCAGTCCACTTTTTCCACTTTTGGTCCCAGTGAGCCTCATTTTGGTTTAACCGTCTGTAAACCATTTACATGTTGCATTTAATGGCCAATAAGGTAAAGTTGTTGAGTGAATGGAGAGTTCCCCCGGTTAACTCTCATCTATCCCATTCACTGCTGTTCTGCAAGCTACACACACACACACACACACTTCAAACAGAACGTTTTTACTCCAGCACAGAATCAAAACCCCAATTCATTAAGCTAATCAGAATTCAATCTGGAGGAAAAGAGGCCTGAGTAGTGCTGGAGTGGCCACTACAAACACACACAAACTTCACCGAGAAGTGAAGCTGAGTGAATTTAGCCTGTGTGAAACATGCACACTAACACTGACATCAAACATCATGAACATTCACCTTCAGGGCTGAATTCATTATTATGATGCTTCGGTATCATTTGTGTCCAGTACCTGTTGTGTGCCAGAAAAGAAGACAAGGCCCGCTTTTAACACTGTTTTTTTTTAAGCGAACTCTTCTTGTTGCTGTTGCTACTGCCTTTCTATTAATTACTATTACTTTAATTGCATCAGGATAAACAAATTGATTTATTAATTCTGCTAAAACAGAATAAATAACAAGAACTCAATTAAAAGAGCACTAGTCACACCTCAAACCAATGGAAACAATGAGGCGAACACAATTGATTGTGTTAAATGTGGTAATTTGAAGAATGACAAAATAGTTCATCATGTTTTAATATGTTAATTATTCCATCTTATCAAAGTATTATAAAAGACTGGTCACTTCCACACCATTTTTATGAACACACTGAAATGTCACTGAAAACAGTTTGCTAGAAGTTCTGACTGTACAACGATAGCAGCATATGTTTACCTATTTAACATAATTCTAATCCTTATTTTTAAGCACACAATATGAACTAACCCTAAACTCTAATCTTTAATGCTCCAGAAATTGTAATCTTTGACTTAACTGAACCTAATGCTTGAATCTCAATAGCTGTTGCTACTATGACTGTGATTGAACAGACTTATCTGTGTGTCAGAATCACGAGTGAAAACAGGTGACATGTTTAAAATGCAGCATGTTGGTTTTTAAAAATATGCCATCTTTGTTATGTGTTATTTCCTTCTTCCCTTCCGTGGTACAGCACATTTGCTATCAACTAAAATCTGTTTTTTTTTTACACATGCAATTCTAATTACCTTTTATTGTTATGCAGCTTTTTCCTCATGTTCTCCTCCTTTATCTGAAAATGACATTTTTTGCTGTAATAACACCCTTCAGCTCCAGTCATTTGTCCACCGGGGATTGCCTCTTTATATTGCTGTTCTTTCCTTGTCTTGAACACAAACTACATGCTGTCACTGTCATGTCTTAAAAAAATGAATATTTATTTACCCAGATATGTTTTCAGTGTTTGAAACATGATGGAGAAATACCTATTAGACATAATGGTAGTAAAGTAGTTAGTTAATGTTATTAAATTTTTGAGCAATGTAAATGTGGTTATATTTTATATTGTTTTATTCCAATATGCAGTCTTTGTTGTCATGTTAGGCTCTTGAACATGTGCTCTACTCAAAGTTCAAATTATTCCACCCTGTCTCCTCAAAATTGAATTTCTATACAGTTTAACTAAACTGCATTTTTGTAGGTAACTGAATTGTTTTTCCTGTACCTGCTGATACACCTTTGATGTAAGACCTGAAACACCCCATGACCCCAGTTACATCACTGAAGATGTGTCCAGGTTGCACCATGACACTCTCACCTGGGTGACCCAGCCAGGGGTGATCAGGCCTGGACTTGCCAGTGTCCAGGTAGTGCACTATGCCACGCATCCCACATCCCCAACCAGAGTCAACGTGAAGCCTTTTCAGCTGCTTCCATAATTTTCTTCAAGGCTCTTTGCCTAAGCAGTATACAGATCCCTGGAAGTCCCAGAACCCAGGAATCCTGGGACTCATGGGTCCTTAGCCACCAGGTCAGCATACTTTCAAATGCATCTATAATATCGCCCCTCCTTACGTGTGTGAGGCTTTTGCTTCAAATCGCCACTCCCTCCTATTCTCTCACTTCTTTGTCTGCAACTCAACTTATTGTTCCCTCTGCCCACCTCACCACCATGAGAAACAGTTTTCACCTGCTATGCTCCTCGACTCTGGAACTTATTTCCATCTGACATCAGGAATACAGACTTACTTCCTTTACTCAAAACACATCTGTTTAAACTAGCTTACTTTAACTTTTCCCAGTTGTTGTCAAATGTGTTTTTTTTTCTTTATTCATCTTTTTTTGTTATTTACAGTTTGTATGCATTGTGAGGTGATTATTATTATTATATATATTTTTTTGGCATAAGGTCCTGGGGTCCAGTTACTTTAAAAGTGATAAAAGTGTGTTCCAAATGATTAGATGTGAAGAAAAATAAATATTTAAAAAATACTTTATCTGACCCCAAACCACCAGCAATATATTTCTTTCAAAATGGGTTTACTTTGTGTTTAGTTGTTTTTATGTACTTATTCTCCCTCACATCCATTAAACAAAATAAATAAATAAAACTTAAATCTGCTGGTAATCATCAATGGCACAATTGTAGGTTATATCTACCCCTCCTAGATACTGAATTTCTCTGTGTTTCTGTCTTTAACACACACACCAAATCTCAACATCAGTGTGAAAGATATATTTTTCTTCTAGTGCATGCCTGAAAAACAGAAGTTAAAGTAATTTCCCCTGATGCTGTTAGCCAACATTGTGAAAAAGAATAAGAGAGGAGGGAGAAAAGCTCTTTCTTCTCCAGAAAAATACAACCCAGACACCTGATATTGAAAAAACTAATTGTAGTAAACACTTCCTATTCACTCCTAAGGAGTTTTAAAATTTCACTTTAAGATTGGAAAGCTACAGAAGCATCAGTAAGAATCAGGTCATAGAGAACTAATGGTCACTGTAAAAGCAGTTTCACATGTGAAATATGTGAAAGTATAGCCAGGAAGCTATGATTCAGCGTAGACATGGTGAGGACGTCCAAAACAAAAAGAGAAGGAATAAAAAATCCAGACATGGCAATGCACATCTTTAGAGTGGGACGTGAATGGGTATACCTTTTATATTGGTCAAATTGTTGTGCAGAAACTTTTTGACCATAGTGATGAAGTCAGACAAATATTCCTCTACAGTTCCAGCTTAGTATGACTCTTTAAGGTTTAATTTACCATTCTGGTTTTGTAATCTGCAGTTTAAAAGATTTTAAATAACATAACTGCAAATTGATTACAATTCCCCTTAATATAATGAAGATATGGTGATAATTTTGGTATGGCATGATAGCTCAGTGGTTGGTTCTCAATCCCGGCAAGCTACATGTTGAGGTGTCCTTGAACAAGACACCAAAACTCTGTAGTAGCGCTGACACAGGTCTAGCAACTGCCCAAACAACAATTTCCCCAAGGAAATCAATAAAGTATGTGGTTTTACATACAGTAAATACCAAGTTCCTAGTATGTAAATACTGAACATGTCTGTTATAGTAGTTACACATGCCACATGTATCCAAAACATACAATCTTGCAGCATCCAGTTTTGTGACAATTATGTAAACTTTTTCTATTTCAGGCAAGAAATTGGTTAAGTTTAGAGAAATATTGTGTTCTGGCTTATTACAGAAAAATATAACAGTCACTTTGCACACAATATGTTTATTAATCCTAAAAGCCCAAACGCAGAGCTACGAGTAAGGTCTTTTTTGCTTATGTTCAGGAGAGTGTCACTTGAAAAATGTGACTCCTCAAGCGTGAGCTGCAGAGTTGCCACTGTACTACAACAACAGAAAACTTCTTCTCTCTTTGGGTTGACTTTTTTTGCAAATGTTTTGTGATTCGCTTGTGTACAGATTTTTCTTAATGTCACGAACTGCAGCTTAACATGCTTCTACACTGGCTATGACAAGTGTCTCAAGTCCATGTAATCCACAGTTTCTAGATTCTCAATGTGGAGTTACTCTTTTAACTTTAAATTGTGATTAGGGTTAAATTAGGATATTGTCCCAAGATATATTTTGTGATCCAAAGTGAACATTGCTCAAGAGGAAGCCACAGCTGAACAAAGCATTTTTGATCTTATCAGTTTAATTCACCAAGGATGGCTTTGAGGAGAGGAGCTCGCTCTCATCCTCTTATACTGAGATGTGCAAGACTGGCAGTGTTGGCTTCACTGAAATGTTTGATATTGTGTAAGGAACCAGATGGGACATTTTTCCTAAAAGCAGTAGGTGAAACATTGAAGGACTGGCCTGAGAACACTGACATCACTTTACTGTCATCAAACTGAGTGAATATGCACTAGTAGAGGACCAAGTAAAAGGTCTGAAGCTGAAGACCACACAGAAACTGATCCAGACCAAGACTGATGTGAGAAAGACAACCCTGCTGAAGCTTTTGTTACATTTAATTTAGAGAATCTTTTGTCAGGTTACTGGCACATACTAGTACAAGAGAATAACGGCATATTTACCCTTGGTTTTTGTTGTTCAGCATCCTAAATGTATTGGTCTTAACATCATCTTCTGAGGGACAGAAGCACAATCTATTGCCACCAGACACAGAAGAGAGAAGGTTTGTGTGCACCAAGACATGTCAAATTGAGCAATATGTGTCCTAAACGTAGTGCATATATTTGCAATATATTTGATATATATATATTTCAACGACCACATACTGTCCAACACTTACATGGGAACATAGGAAATGTATCCACCACCGACAAACGTAATATATAAAACTGTTATCCTTACTGTTGTTCTTAAATGTGTTGTAATTTTTGAAATTTTTGAAATTCTAGTTTTGATTAATCATTTTGTATAATTGTTAAATTTTCAAGGAGCCTTTTATATAATTCATAATGCTGGTACACTTGACATTACAGTTGCAGACATTATGGTTGTAGACTAAAGTTGGCAAGTTTATAGCTTTAAACTCTCTGAGAATGTCTCACAAGCTATGTTGCAGACTATATCAGGTTTTCCTGATTTCTATTTACAAGCTTGTTTAACCTACAGAATGATCCCTACTGTCAAGTCTCTCTCTTTCCATCCAAATCCAGCAGGTTAAGTGCAATTAAAACCATTGTAGAATGACAGGATGCATTAAGATGTTGTAATTAAAAGCACCATTTGAAGCTCACACAGCAAAGAACTCAATGTCTGGACACTGTTCCCAAAGAATAGAAGCACTAGAAATCCGGTACAGAGCAGGTTCTCTTTAACAACACAGTTTCACTAATTCTTTCTTGTTTTAAACTCCTCCTACAGAGCAACAGTAGACTGCAAATTAACTAAAAGTGAAGGGATGTACAGAAGGGATCAGATGTGCTTTTCAGATGCAAAATGAGAGCATGAAGAGTCTAAATGTCTTCATTTCTTTTATCCAAATATCATTCTTGTGTAACAAAAGGCCAAAGCCATTTCAAGGAAAAATCTGTGCACTGCTCAAATGTAAAGACTAAACGTGGACTCGATGAAGTCTAGATGGCTTTTTGTGAAAACATTAGATGCAAGTTGTGGAGCAGAAAATATGATCAGCAGTTTAATAACCCATTGCAGAATCCACTGGGAAAAATATAACTCACATCTTCTGCTCCTATACTCTGCTGCTTTCCACGTTGTGGGAAAAAACATAGTGCGAGAGGTTGAGAGGTACCGACTAGATATAGTCGGGCTCACCTCTACACATAGTTTGGGTTCTGGAACCACTCC